>ARYC01014599.1:0-10698 GCA_000711775.1 Oxytricha trifallax
ACTGTAATATACATTTAAGGCAAATATAAGTTGAGATAATAGAAACGATTTATATCTGCATGTCTTTGTTTTCTCTATTTGTGTATTAAACAGCTCTATTAAGCATTCATAAAAATCGAAAGCAAAATTAATCAATTGTTTTTTTAATGATAAGGAACAAAATTGTAAGAGATATTTCTACACGAGAGATGCTTACTTTTTTGTTTGATATTTTCAGGATCCAGAATTGTATGTCTAATTTTCTCGCAAAAGAGCTTTGCAATTTGTACATCAATTAGCATTGATATTCTGGCCTATATAAATAATTGTTTAAGCAAACTCAAAAAAGTTCAGCATTTTATAGATTGGCCAGATTGGCCATATTTTCAAGTATCACTAGAGCTTTTGGAGCTTTGAAATAACTCAAGTAAATATCTTTATAAAAGGGAGATGCAACTGCCCTTATCAAAGATATTTCCTGTGAATACCTTAAATTTAAAAATGTTTGGCCACTTATTTGCGAGCAAGAGTCTTCAGGATATATTTAAAAAACGATAATCTAAAGTAAACACATCAGCAATAGGTTCCTTTCACATTGATACTTGATTGTTTGGTTTAAAAGATATAAAGATTTGATTGCTTTTTTGGAAAATCAATATACTGTACCGGGCCATGTCTTCTTTGAAAAGCTGATTTTTAAGACGATTTCTGGGAATTCATAGAATTAAAATTGATGGTAACATTTACTTAAAACACATCAGGGATTACTCCAGCCTCTAGTTAACTTTAACATGATTCATAGATAAAAATATATTAAAAAAATTCCTAGGAACTTTTGCAATTCAACATTATATCACTTCTTTCAAAAAAATGCTTATTTAGATATTACCTTGAAATTCAAAGTTAGACAACGTAGCCACTCACATTATACACTATATTTATCAAAACATGCAATTAAGACTTTGAAAAAGTTTCAAAGCATTTTACAGAAGTGCTGATTTGAAATTGCAAATTGCCTATTTCTATATTATTTATCTTAAAGTTTCCCTTTAACTCAATAAATTAGAGGTCATTTGGTGATATTTTTGTCACAATCGATTAGCTCAAATTTCACACTTATATCAATCGCAACTTGAAGTTTATAACTTGTTATGATACCTTATGCTGGAATTGACATAATAAAAAGTTTTATAATAAGACAAAGCAGATCAAATGCTTAATATTCTTTCCTCGTCGAGAAAACAAACTTTTTAATGATATTCTAATCGTCTGTTACAAACGCAATTATAAGGTGATATTTTTGTCACAATCGATTAGCTCAAATTTCACATTAATTTCAATCGCAACTTACATTTTATAACTTGTTATGATACCTTATGCTGGAATTGACAAAATAAAAGTTATTTTAGGTATAGGCCCACAAAGCATGCTAATCAAAAACCACATGTCCTTTAAATATTGACTTTCCCTCGTCGTAGAAACATCACTTCTTTTAAATGATAATTTCTAACTCGTTTGCTTTACAAACGCACTATTGTATTAGTACCAAATCTTGTAAAAATTCTCTGGATACAAATGACTTTGTTTATATAAGACGATTCGACTTTGACTTAATATTTTGAAGCTTTGAACATGTTTCGGCTAAATTCAATTTTCAGTACTCAATCAAGATTAAGTTCTCAACAAAGTTTTATAATTGCATTTTCATATCAGCCGACGAGAACCACGTCATTTATTTGAAAGCTGAGATTTAAACTTATATTATTATAATGAAATTTGAGGCGACGAATGCTTAAAATCCTTTTTTCTTGAATCTTTTATCTCTTTTTCATTTATTCGACACGACATGACATTACATTCAATTAAATTTTTTAACTCAGTTATTGAGAGAACCTTAATACCTCTACTTTATTCCAATAGTTAAAGGAGTAGGCACGAAAGTACAATTATAAATTCTTTTGCAATTCAAACAGTTTAATTGAATGCAGACGATACTTCTATTAAATACTAAAAATCAATCTTAGTGATTTGCTTTTTTAGGTATACTGAGCACATATTGGAATAAGGAGAAGGGTCGAAGATATATTACATGAGTGTAATATACATTTAAGGAAAATATAAGTTGAGAAAACAGAAACGATTTATATCTGCATGTCTTTATTTTCTCAATTTGTGTATTAAACAGCACTCTTAGGCATTCATAAAAATCGAAAGCAATATTATTCAATTGTTTTTTAATGATAAGGAACAAAATGTAAGAGATATTTCTACACGAGAGATGCTTACTTTTTTGTTTGATATTTTCAAGATCCAGAATTGTATGTCTAATTTTCTCGCAAAAGAGCTTTGCAATTTGTACATCAATTAGCATTGATATTCTGGCCTATATAAATAATTGTTTAAGCAAACTCAAAAAAGTTCAGCATTTTATAGATTGGCCAGATTGGCCATATTTTCAAGTATCACTAGAGCTTTTGGAGCTTTGAAATAACTCAAGTAAATATCTTTATAAAAGGGAGTATGCAATTGCTCTTATCAAAGATATTTCCTGTGAATACCTCAAATTTAAAAAAGTTTGGTCACTTATTTGCAAGCAAGAGTCTTCAGGATATATTTAAAAAACGATAATCTAAAGTAAACACATCAGCAATAGGTTCCTTTCACATTGATACTTGATTGTTTGGTTAAAGATATAAAGATTTGATTGCTTTTTTGGAAAATCAATATACTGTACCGGGCCATGTCTTCTTTGAAAAGCTGATTTTTAAGACGATTTCTGGGAATTCATAGAATTAAAATTGATGGTAACATTTACTTAAAACACATCAGGGATTACTCCAGCCTCTAGTTAACTTTAACATGATTCATAGATAAAAATATATTAAAAAAATTCCTAGGAACTTTTGCAATTCAACATTATATCACTTCTTTCAAAAAAATGCTTATTTAGATATTACCTTGAAATTCAAAGTTAGACAACGTAGCCACTCACATTATACACTATATTTATCAAAACATGCAATTAAGACTTTGAAAAAGTTTCAAAGCATTTTACAGAAGTGCTGATTTGAAATTGCAAATTGCCTATATCTATATTATTTATCTTAAAGTTTCCCTTTAACTCAATAAAATAGAGGTCATTTGGTGATATTTTTGTCACAATCGATTAGCTCAAATTTCACACTTATATCAATCGCAACTTGAAGTTTATAACTTGTTATGATACCTTATGCTGGAATTGACAAAATAAAAAGTTTTATAATAAGACAAAGCAGATCAAATGCTTAATATTCTTTCCTCGTCGAGAAAACAAACTTCTTAATGATATTCTAATCGTATGTTACAAACGCAATTATAAGGTGATATTTTTGTCACAATCGATTAGCTCAAATTTCACACTAATATCAATAGCAACTTAAAGTTTATAACTTGTTATGATAACTTATGCTGGAATTGACAAAATAAAAAGTTTTATAATAAGACAAAGCAGATCAAATGCTTAATATTCTTTCTCGTCGAGAAAACAAACTTCTTAATGATATTCTAATCGTATGTTACAAACGCATTTATAAGGTGATATTTTTGTCACAATCGATTAGCTCAAATTTCACACTAATATCAATAGCAACTTGAAGTTTATAACTTGTTATGATAACTTTTGCTGGAATTGACAAAATAAAAAGTTTTATAATAAGACAAAGCAGATCAAATGCTTAATATTCTTTCCTCGTCGAGAAAACAAACTTCTTAATGATATTCTAATCGTATGTTACAAACGCAATTATAAGGTGATATTTTTGTCACAATCGATTAGCTCAAATTTCACACTAATATCAATAGCAACTTAAAGTTTATAACTTGTTATGATAACTTATGCTGGAATTGACAAAATAAAAAGTTTTATAATAAGACAAAGCAGATCAAATGCTTAATATTCTTTCCTCGTCGAGAAACAAACTTCTTAATGATATTCTAATCGTCTGTTACAAACGCATTTATTAGTAGCAAATCTTGTAAAATTTGATATGATTTTTGTTTAAGGTTCGACTTTGACTTAATATTTTGAAGCTTTGAACATGTTTCGGCTAAATTCAATTTTCAGGACTCAATCAAAATTAAGTTCTCAATAAAGTTTTATAATTGCATTTTCATATCTGCCGACGAGAACCACGTCTTTTCTTTGAAAGCTGAGATTTAAACTTTTATTGTTCTAATGAAATTTGAGGCGACGAATGCTTAAAATCCTTTTTTTTGAATCTTTTATCTCTTTTTCATTTATTCGACACGACATGACATTCAATTAAATTTTTTAACTCAGTTATTGAGAGAACCTTAATACCTCTACTTTATTCCAATAGTTAAAGGAGTAGGCACGAAAGTACAATTAAAAATTCTTTTGCAATTCAAACGGTTTAATTGAATGCAGACGATACTTCTATTAAATACTAAAAAATCAATCTTAGTGATTTGCTTTGTTAGGTATACTGAGCACATATTGGAATAAGGAGAAGGGTCGAAGATATATTACATGAGTGTAATATACATTTAAGGAAAATATAAGTTGAGAAAACAGAAACGATTTATATCTGCATGTCTTTATTTTCTCAATTTGTGTATTAAACAGCACTATTAAGCATTCATAAAAATCGAAAGCAAAATTAATCAATTGTTTTTTAATGATAAGGAACAAAATTGTAAGAGATATTTCTACACGAGAGATGCTTACTTTTTTGTTTGATATTTTCAAGATCCAGAATAGTATGTCTAACTTTCTCGCAAAAGACCTATGCAATTTGTACATCAATTAGCATTGATATTCTGGCCTATATAAATAATTGTTTAAGCAAACTCAAAAAAGCTCAGCATTTTATAGATTGGCCAGATTGGCCATATTTTCAAGTATCACTAGAGCTTTTGCAGCTTTGAAATAACTCAAGTAAATATCTTTATAAAAGAGAGTATGCAATTGCTCTTATCAAAGATATTTCCTGTGAATACCTCAAATTTAAAAAAGTTTGGCCACTTATTTGCAAGCAAGAGTCTTCAGGATATATTTAAAAAACGATAATCTAAAGTAAACACATCAGCAATAGGTTCCTATCACATTGATACTTGATTGTTTGGTTAAAAGATATAAAGATTTGATTGCTTTTTGGAAAATCAATATACTGTACCGGGCCATGTCTTCTTTGAAAAGCTGATTTTTAAGACGATTTCTGGGAATTCATAGAATTAAAATTGATGGTAACATTTACTTAAAACACATCAGGGATTACTCCAGCCTCTAGTAAACTTTAAACATGATTCATAGATAAAAATATATTTAAAGAATTCCTAGGAACTTTTGCAATTCAACATTATATCACTTCTTTCAAAAAATGCTTATTTAGATATTACCTTGAAATTCAAAGTTAGACAACGTAGCCACTCATATTATACACTATATTTATCAAAACATGTAATTAAGACTTTGAAAGAGTTTCAAAGCATTTTACAGAAGTGCTGATTTGAAATTGCAAATTGCCTATTTCTATATTATTTATCTAAAAGTTTCCCTTTAACTCAATAAATTAGAGGTCATTTGGTGATATTTTTGTCACAATCGATTAGCTCAAATTTCACAATAATTTCAATCGCAACTTGAAGTTTATAACTTGTTATGATACCTTATGCTGGAATTGTCAAAATAAAAAGTTTTATAATAAGACAAAGCAGATCAAATGCTTAATATTCTTTCCTCGTCGAGAAAACAAACTTCTTAATGATATTCTAATCGTATGTTACAAACGCATTTATAAGGTGATATTTTTGTCACAATCGATTAGCTCAAATTTCACACTAATATCAATAGCAACTTGAAGTTTATAACTTGTTATGATAACTTTTGCTGGAATTGACAAAATAAAAAGTTTTATAATAAGACAAAGCAGATCAAATGCTTAATATTCTTTCCTCGTCGAGAAAACAAACTTCTTAATGATATTCTAATCGTCTGTTACAAACGCATTTATTAGTAGCAAATCTTGTAAAATTTGATATGATTTTTGTTTAAGGTTCGACTTTGACTTAATATTTTGAAGCTTTGAACATGTTTCGGCTAAATTCAATTTTCAGGACTCAATCAAAATTAAGTTCTCAACAAAGTTTTATAATTGCATTTTCATATCTGCCGACGAGAACCACGTCTTTTCTTTGAAAGCTGAGATTTAAACTTATATTGTTATAATGAAATTTGAGGCGACGAATGCTTAAAATCCTATTTTCTTGAATCTTTTATCTCTTTTTCATTTATTCGACACGACATGACATTCAATTAAATTTTTTAACTCAGTTATTGAGAGAACCTTAATACCTCTACTTTATTCCAATAGTTAAAGGAGTAGGCACGAAAGTACAATTAAAAATTCTTTTGCAATTCAAACGGTTTAATTGAATGCAGACGATACTTCTATTAAATACTAAAAAATCAATCTTAGTGATTTGCTTTTTTAGGTATACTGAGCACATATTGGAATAAGGAGAAGGGTCGAAGATATATTACATGAGTGTAATATACATTTAAGGAAAATATAAGTTGAGAAAACAGAAACGATTTATATCTGCATGTCTTTATTTTCTCAATTTGTGTATTAAACAGCACTCTTAGGCATTCATAAAAATCGAAAGCAATATTATTCAATTGTTTTTTAATGATAAGGAACAAAATTGTAAGAGATATTTCTACACGAGAGATGCTTACTTTTTTGTTTGATATTTTCAAGATCCAGAATTGTATGTCTAATTTTCTCGCAAAAGAGCTTTGCAATTTGTACATCAATTAGCATTGATATTCTGGCCTATATAAATAATTGTTTAAGCAAACTCAAAAAAGCTCAGCATTTTATAGATTGGCCAGATTGACCACATTTTCAAGTATCACTAGAGCTTTTGGAGCTTTGAAATAACTCAAGTAAATATCTTTATAAAAGGGAGTATGTAACTGCTCTTATCAAAGATATTTCTTGTGAATACCTCAAATTTAATAAAGTTTGGTCACTTATTTGCAAGCAAGAGTCTTCAGGATATATTTAAAAAACGATAATCTAAAGTAAACACATCAGCAATAGGTTCCTATCACATTGATACTTGATTGTTTGGTTAAAAGATATAAAGATTTGATTGCTTTTTGGAAAATCAATATACTGTACCGGGCCATGTCTTCATTGAAAAGCTCATTTCTTAGACGATTTCTGGGAATTCATAGAATTAAAATTGATGGTAACATTTACTTAAAACACATCAGGGATTACTCCAGCCTCTAGTTAACTTTAAACATGATTCATAGATAAAAATATATTTAAAGAATTCCTAGGAACTTTTGCAATTCAACATTATATCACTTCTTTCAAAAAAATGCTTATTTAGTTATTACCTTGAAATTCAAAGTTAGACAACGTAGCCACTCATATTATACACTATATTTATCAAAACATGCAATTAAGACTTTGAAAAAGTTTCAAAGCATTTTACAGAAGTGCTGATTTGAAATTGCAAATTGCCTATTTCTATATTATTTATCTTAAAGTTTCACTTTAACTCAATAAATTAGAGGTCATTTGGTGATATTTTTGTCACAATAGATTAGCTCAAATTTCACACTAATATCAATCGCAACTTGAAGTATACAACTTGTTATGATACCTTTTGCTGGAATTGACAAAATAAAAAGTTTTATAATAAGACAAAGCAGATCAAATGCTTAATATTCTTTCCTCGTCGAGAAACAAACTTCTTAATGATATTCTAATCGTCTGTTACAAACGCAATTATAAGGTGATATTTTTGTCACAATCGATTAGCTCAAATTTCACACTTATATCAATCGCAACTTGAAGTTTATAACTTGTTATGATACCTTATGCTGGAATTGACATAATAAAAAGTTTTATAATAAGACAAAGCAGATCAAATGCTTAATATTCTTTCCTCGTCGAGAAAACAAACTTTTTAATGATATTCTAATCGTCTGTTACAAACGCAATTATAAGGTGATATTTTTGTCACAATCGATTAGCTCAAATTTCACATTAATTTCAATCGCAACTTACATTTTATAACTTGTTATGATACCTTATGCTGGAATTGACAAAATAAAAAGTTTTATAATAAGACAAAGCAGATCAAATGCTTAATATTCTTTCCTCGTCGAGAAAACAAACATCTTAATGATATTCTAATCGTCTGTTACAAACGCAATTATAAGGTGATATTTTTGTCACAATCGATTAGCTCAAATTTCACACTTATATCAATCGCAACTTGAAGTTTATAACTTGTTATGATACCTTATGCTGGAATTGACATAATAAAAAGTTTTATAATAAGACAAAGCAGATCAAATGCTTAATATTCTTTCCTCGTCGAGAAAACAAACTTCTTAATGATATTCTAATCGTCTGTTACAAACGCATTTATTAGTAGCAAATCTTGTAAAATTTGATATGATTTTTGTTTAAGGTTCGACTTTGACTTAATATTTTGAAGCTTTGAACATGTTTCGGCTAAATTCAATTTTCAGGACTCAATCAAAATTAAGTTCTCAATAAAGTTTTATAATTGCATTTTCATATCTGCCGACGAGAACCACGTCTTTTCTTTGAAAGCTGAGATTTAAACTTTTATTGTTCTAATGAAATTTGAGGCGACGAATGCTTAAAATCCTTTTTTTTGAATCTTTTATCTCTTTTTCATTTATTCGACACGACATGACATTCAATTAAATTTTTTAACTCAGTTATTGAGAGAACCTTAATACCTCTACTTTATTCCAATAGTTAAAGGAGTAGGCACGAAAGTTCAATTAAAATTTTTTTTGCAATTCAAACGGTTTAATTGAATGCAGACGATACTTCTATTAAATACTAAAAATCAATCTTAGTGATTTGCTTTTTTAGGTATACTGAGCACATATTGGAATAAGGAGAAGGGTCGAAGATATATTACATGAGTGTAATATACATTTAAGGAAAATATAAGTTGAGAAAACAGAAACGATTTATATCTGCATGTCTTTATTTTCTCAATTTGTGTATTAAACAGCACTCTTAGGCATTCATAAAAATCGAAAGCAATATTATTCAATTGTTTTTTAATGATAAGGAACAAAATTGTAAGAGATATTTCTACACGAGAGATGCTTACTTTTTTGTTTGATATTTTCAAGATCCAGAATTGTATGTCTAAACTTCTCGCAAAAGAGCTTTGCAATTTGTACATCAATTAGCATTGATATTCTGGCCTATATAAATAATTGTTTAAGCAAACTCAAAAAAGCTCAGCATTTTATAGATTGGCCAGATTGGCCATATTTTCAAGTATCACTAGAGCTTTTGCAGCTTTGAAATAACTCAAGTAAATATCTTTATAAAAGAGAGTATGCAATTGCTCTTATCAAAGATATTTCCTGTGAATACCTCAAATTTAATAAAGTTTGGCCACTTATTTGCAAGCAAGAGTCTTCAGGATATATTTAAAAAACGATAATCTAAAGTAAACACATCAGCAATAGGTTCCTATCACATTGATACTTGATTGTTTGGTTAAAAGATATAAAGATTTGATTGCTTTTTGGAAATCTATATACTGTACCGGGCCATGTCTTCTTTGAAAAGCTGATTTTTAAGACGATTTCTGGGAATTCATAGAATTAAAATTGATGGTAACATTTACTTAAAACACATCAGGGATTACTCCAGCCTCTAGTAAACTTTAAACATGATTCATAGATAAAAATATATTTAAAGAATTCCTAGGAACTTTTGCAATTCAACATTATATCACTTCTTTCAAAAAAATGCTTATTTAGATATTACCTTGAAATTCAAAGTTAGACAACGTAGCCACTCATATTATACACTATATTTATCAAAACATGTAATTAAGACTTTGAAAAAGTTTCAAAGCATTTTACAGAAGTGCTGATTTGAAATTACCTCAATCTAGGTTTTATTGTTTAAGTCCACTAATGTATGTTCGTTTCTTACTTTGTTTAACATAGCCAGATCTCTGCTTCATTCATCAAATAGCAATTTTTCATATAATTTGCATCAGCAAATGCTTAGTGGACATCGCAATAGTGACTCATGCAGTAGTTCACAACTGTTCTACCTTAACTAATTGCCATCATTGTATCCATAACCTTCTTTATTAAGAAAAGCTTCTTTCTTTTTATGACATCCCTTTCCTTTTTTTTATCTGAAATTTTGCCTGTTGTTTAAAAAAAGTACTTTTCTATAGCTGGTTTAGCTAATTTCAATTTCTTCTGAACTATTTAGTTGATGATTTCGCTTTTTCAACTTTCATTCAATTAAGTAACATTCCTCAGTATTTTGTTATTAATGTCTCTAGGGGGTCTTTAATGCTATTCTCTTTAATTAAGTTTTAATTTTATCTATTTCCTGTAACTTTATGCATCTTGACACTACGAGTGGAGTATATTTGTAAATGACAAGTGATCTAATTTGAGCTACAAATATAGTGTCGCATATTGTAGGATTGTTGGATTTAGTAAGGCTTTGGTAAAAGTGTGTTTGTCTTTTTATGTCTTCCCAAGTTCTTATGACTAACAATTTATAGTTTAAGCAAATGTTTAGTCATAGGTATTTAATTTCCTTTAGCTTACTTATTCTATTTACTAACTCATTTTTTTAAAGATTTTAGCATCGCTCATGAAATAGGTCT
>ARYC01014604.1:0-11228 GCA_000711775.1 Oxytricha trifallax
CAATTTTCATAAATAGATCTAAGGCTATTCTATTGTATAAAGAGTGTAAATTTCTCTCACTTGATTCCAGATGATTTAGTTTCATTTAATATTTGAACTTGCATGCACTGATCTCAACTTTAAAAATAAACCTTTCCATAAAGGTTCTTTCAAAGATATTTACTTTAAATCAAAGAGATATACCTTTTAAACTTAGCAACGCATTATGAAGAATACGTTAGCTGATTAATAAAAATGGCAACACGATCTTGTATGATTTATTATTTTACTTTCAATTATAATCTGTTAATTTCGCCACAATATTAGCAACTATGTAGATTAAAAATTTATATGAAGAAAGACTTTTGATATTTAAAAATTTAGTCTATACTTTCCAAAACATTTTCAAATCTCTATTTTGAGATAATCCAGCAGCACCTTGTCGGCAAAAAAGGAGATGCGAAGAATAAATATTGTAAAGAATTTAAACTTGATTAATCTCTATCAATGCATTTTATGCGAAACTTAGACAAAGGCTTGAAATGCCTTGTTGAAAGTATGAGCCTTCATAAAGATAAACTATTCTCGATATGCTAAGATGAGATTTAAGAAATTGAGAAATTAGGATTCTATGAAGAAATTTTCATAGTGTACTAAAGTATCATAAAATATTAAATAAATGGCGTAACTCTAACTTGAATTCGGCGTACTTTCACTGTAATCTTTAAAGTATTATATAAACTATACTTTTGAAACAAAAAGATCTCTTTAAATTTACATTGCTCATTTAATCATGAAGATCAATTAAAGCTATGAAGTGACTCTCTGATAAAGTGCATTGGCAACAATTTCTTGTTTGTAAACATATTTTGAAAAGAAAGGTTTGCACGCCCCTCACTGAAATCAAAACATCTGATAGTAAGACAAGATTTATAGCTTACTCATTGAGGATCCCTCGTGCTTATTATGCTCTCTGATCTTTATATTTGGATTTGGAAAAGCCCGTTCAAAATCAAATCACTATTGGCCTTCACTTAATAAGCTGCTCATTGAATTGAAACATGCAAAGCTGAAATCAGCCTTTTCTTTATTTCTCTATCATCACTCTTCGAAAGAAACTAAATTATTGGTAACCAATTTCATAAATAGATCTTAGTCTATTCTAATGTATAAAGAGTGTAAATTTCTCTCACTTGATTCTATATGATTTAGTTTCATTTAATATTTTGAGCTTTTATGCACTGATCTCTACTTTAAAAAATAATTAAACTTTCCATAAAGGATCTTTCAAAAATTTTTCATATATTAAAGATATACACCTTTCCTTTTATACCTAGCAACGCATTTTGAAGGATACGTTAACTGACAAATAATAATGGCAACACGATCTTGTATGATTTATTATTTTACTTTCAATTATAATCTGTTAATTTCGCCACAATATTAGCAACTATGTAGATTAAAAATTTATATGAAGAAAGACTTTTGATATTTAAAAATTTAGTCTATACTTTCCAAAACATTTTCAAATCTCTATTTTGAGATAATCCAGCAGCACCTTGTCGGCAAAAAAGGAGATGCGAAGAATAAATATTGTAAAGAATTTAAACTTGATTAATCTCTATCAATGCATTTTATGCGAAACTTAGACAAAGGCTTGAAATGCCTTGTTGAAAGTATGAGCCTTCATAAAGATAAACTATTCTCGATATGCTAAGATGAGATTTAAGAAATTGAGAAATTAGGATTCTATGAAGAAATTTTCATAGTGTACTAAAGTATCATAAAAATTAAATAAATGGCGTAAACTCTAGACTTGAATCTGGCGTACTCTTCACTTTAATCTTTAAAGTATTATATAAACTATACTTTTGAAACAAAAAGATCTCTTTAAATTTACATTGCTCATTATTATCATGAATATTAATTAAAGCTTTCAAAGAGGCTCACTGATAATGTGCATTGGCAATATCTTGTTAGAAGACATATTTTGAAAAAGAAAAGTTCGCACGCCCCTCGCTGTGATAAAAAAAATCTGATAGTAAAACAAGATAAAAAGATTACTCATCGAGGATCCTTCGTGCTTATTATGCTCTCTGATCTCTATATTTGGATTTGGAAAAAAGCCCGTTTAAAATAAAACCACGATTGACTTTCACTTAAGAAGCTGCTCATACATTTGAAACATGCAGAGGAGAAATAAGCCTTATCTTAATTCCTGTTATCACTCTTCGAAAAGAATACTAAAATTATTTGTAACACTTCATAAATAGATCTAAGTCTATTCTATTGTATAAAGAGTGTAAATTTCTCTCACTTGATTCTAGATGATTTAGTTTCATTTGATATTTTGAGCTTTTATGCACTGATCTTTACTTAAAAAATTAAACTTTCCATAAAGGATATTTCAAAGATTTTTCATATATTAAAGAGAAACACCTTTCCTTTTATACTTAGCAACGCATTTTGAAGGATACGTTAACTGACAAATAATAATGGCAACACGATCTTGTATGTTTTAATATTATATTTTCAATTATAATCTGTTAATTTCGCCACAATGTTAATAACTATGTAGGATTATAAAATTGTTATATGAAGAAAGACTTTTGATATTTAAAAATTTAGTCTATACTTTCCAAAACATTTTCAAATCTCTATTTTGAGATAATCCAGCAGCACCTTGTCGGCAAAAAAGGAGATGCGAAGAATAAATATTGTAAAGAATTTAAACTTGATTAATCTCTATCAATGCATTTTATGCGAAACTTAGACAAAGGCTTGAAATGCCTTGTTGAAAGTATGAGCCTTCATAAAGATAAACTATTCTCGATATGCTAAGATGAGATTTAAGAAATTGAGAAATTAGGATTCTATGAAGAAATTTTCATAGTGTACTAAAGTAATCATAAAAATTAAATAAATGGCGTAAACTCTAGACTTGAATCTGGCGTACTCTTCACTTTAATCTTTAAAGTATTATATAAACTATACTTTTGAAACAAAAAGATCTCTTTAAATTTACATTGCTCATTATTATCATGAATATTAATTAAAGCTTTCAAAGAGGCTCACTGATAATGTGCATTGGCAATATCTTGTTAGAAGACATATTTTGAAAAAGAAAAGTTCGCACGCCCCTCGCTGTGATAAAAAAAATCTGATAGTAAAACAAGATAAAAAGATTACTCATCGAGGATCCTTCGTGCTTATTATGCTCTCTGATCTCTATATTTGGATTTGGAAAAAAGCCCGTTTAAAATTAAATCACTATTGACCTTCACTTAAGAAAGCTGCTCATACAATTGAAACATGCAGAGCTGAAATAAGCCTTCTCTTAATTTTTACATTTCGAGAAACTAAATTATTGTAACCAGACTCATAAATAGATTAAGGCATTCTATGTATACAAGATGTAAATTTTCTCACTTGATTCAAGATGATTTAGTTTCAATTAATATTTTGAACTTTTATGCACTGATCTCAACTTTAAAAAATTAAACTTTCCATAAGGAACTTTCAAAGATTTTTCGTATATAAAAGAGATGCAGCTTTCCTTTTATACTTAGCAACGCATTATGAAGAATACGTTAGCTGATTAATAAAAATGGCAACAAGATCTTGTATGATTTATTATTTTACTTTCAATTATAATCTGTTAATTTCGCCACAATATTAACAACTATGTAGATTAAAAATTTGTTTGAAGAAAGACTTTTGATATTAAAAATTAGTCTATACTTTCCAAAACATTTTCAAATCTCTATTTTGAGATAATCCAGCAGCACCTTGTCGGCAAAAAAGGAGATGCGAAGAATAAATATTGTAAAGAATTTAAACTTGATTAATCTCTATCAATGCATTTTATGCGAAACTTAGACAAAGGCTTGAAATGCCTTGTTGAAAGTATGAGCCTTCATAAAGATAAACTATTCTCGATATGCTAAGATGAGATTTAAGAAATTGAGAAATTAGGATTCTATGAAGAAATTTTCATAGTGTACTAAAGTATCATAAAAATTAAATAAATGGCGTAAACTCTAGACTTGAATCTGGCGTACTCTTCACTTTAATCTTTTAAAGTATTATATAAACTATACTTTTGAAACAAAAAGATCTCTTTAAATTTACATTGCTCATTATTATCATGAATATTAATTAAAGCTTTCAAAGAGGCTCACTGATAATGTGCATTGGCAATATCTTGTTAGAAGACATATTTTGAAAAAGAAAAGTTCGCACGCCCCTCGCTGTGATAAAAAAAATCTGATAGTAAAACAAGATAAAAAGATTACTCATCGAGGATCCTTCGTGCTTATTATGCTCTCTGATCTCTATATTTGGATTTGGAAAAAAGCCCGTTTAAAAGTAAATCATCTTTGAACCTTCACGTTAGAGCTGCTCACACAGTGAAAAACATCAGAGCTGAATAAGCCTTTTCTTTATATTCCTTTATACTCTTCGAAATGAAAACTAAATTAATTTGTAACCACGAACTTAAATAAATAGATCTTAGTCTATTCTAATGTATAAAGAGTGTAAATTTCTCTCACTTGATTCTATATGATTTAGTTTCATTTAATATTTTGAGCTTTTATGCACTGATCTCTACTTTAAAAAATAATTAAACTTTCCATAAAGGATCTTTCAAAAATTTTTCGTATATAAAAGAGATGCAGCTTTCCTTTTATACTTAGCAACGCATTATGAAGAATACGTTAGCTGATTAATAAAAATGGCAACACGATCTTGTATGTTTTAATATTATATTTTCAATTTAATCTGTTAATTTCGCCACAATGTTAATAACTATGTAGGATTATAAAATTGTTATATAAAGAAAGACTTTTGATATTTAAAAATTTAGTCTATACTTTCCAAAACATTTTCAAATCTCTATTTTGAGAAAATCGAGCATCATTTCGTCGGCAAAAAAGAAAATGCAAAGTATAAATATTGTAGAGAATTTAAAATTGATTTATATCTAGAAATGGATTTAATGAGAAAATTAGTAAAAGGCTCGAAATGCTTCGTTGAAATTCTGAGCCTTCCTAAAGATAAACTATTCTCGATATGCTTAGATTAGATTTAAGAAATTGAACAATTAGGATTCTAAGAAGAAATTCATAGTGTATTACACAAAGTTTCCCCATAAAAATATTAAATGGCGTACTTTTGACTTGAATCTGGCGTGCTCTTGACTTTAATCTTTAAAGTATTAAATAAACTATACTTTTGAAACAAAAAGATCTCTTTAATTATACATTGCGCATTATCATCATGAATATTAATTAAAGCTTTCAAAGTGGCTCACTGATAATGTGCATTGGCAATATCTTGTTAGAAGACATATTTTGAAAAAGAAAAGTTCGCACGCCCCTCGCTGTGATAAAAAAAATCTGATAGTAAAACAAGATAAAAAGATTACTCATCGAGGATCCTTCGTGCTTATTATGCTCTCTGATCTCTATATTTGGATTTGGAAAAAAGCCCGTTTAAAAATAAAACCACGATTGACTTTCACTTAAGAAGCTGCTCATACATTTGAAACATGCAGAGGAGAAATAAGCCTTATCTTAATTCCTTTATCATCTTCGAAAGAAAATAAAATTACTTAACCAATTTCATAAATAGATCTTAGTCTATTCTAATGTATAAAGAGTGTAAATTTCTCTCACTTGATTCTATATGATTTAGTTTCATTTAATATTTTGAGCTTTTATGCACTGATCTCTACTTTAAAAAATAATTAAACTTTCCATAAAGGATCTTTCAAAAATTTTTCATATATAAAAGAGATACACCTTTCCTTTTATACCTAGCAACGCATATGAAGAATACGTTAGCTGATTAATAAAAATGGCAACACGATCTTGTATGTTTTAATATTATATTTTCAATTATAATCTGTTAATTTCGCCACAATGTTAATAACTATGTAGGATTATAAAATTGTTATATGAAGAAAGACTTTTGATATTTAAAAATTTAGTCTATAAAAAACATTTTCAAATCTCTATTTTGAGAAAATCGAGCATCATTTCGTCGGCAAAAAAGAAAATGCAAAGTATAAATATTGTAGAGAATTTAAAATTGATTTATATCTAGAAATGGATTTAATGAGAAAATTAGTAAAAGGCTCGAAATGCTTCGTTGAAATTCTGAGCCTTCCTAAAGATAAACTATTCTCGATATGCTTAGATTAGATTTAAGAAATTGAACAATTAGGATTCTAAGAAGAAATTCATAGTGTATTACACAAAGTTTCCCCATAAAAATATTAAATGGCGTACTTTTGACTTGAATCTGGCGTGCTCTTGACTTTAATCTTTAAAGTATTAAATAAACTATACTTTTGAAACAAAAAGATCTCTTTAATTATACATTGCGCATTATCATCATGAATATTAATTAAAGCTTTCAAAGTGGCTCACTGATAATGTGCATTGGCAATATCTTGTTAGAAGACATATTTTGAAAAAGAAAAGTTCGCACGCCCCTCGCTGTGATAAAAAAAATCTGATAGTAAAACAAGATAAAAAGATTACTCATCGAGGATCCTTCGTGCTTATTATGCTCTCTGATCTCTATATTTGGATTTGGAAAAAAGCCCGTTTAAAATTAAATCACTATTGACCTTCACTTTAGAAGCTGCTCATACAATTGAAACATGCAGAGCTGAAATAAGCCTTTTCTTAATTCCCTTAACACTCACTCTTCAAAGGAAACTAAATTATTTTGTAACCAACTTCATAAATAGATCTAAGGCTATTCTAATGTATAAAGAGTGTAAATTTCTCTCACATGATTCTAGATGATTTAGTTTCATTTAATATTTTGAGCTTTTATGCACTGATCTCAACTTTAAAAAATGAAACTTTCCATAAAGGATCTTTCAAAAATATTTCATATATCAAAGAGATATACCTTTTATACTTAGCAACGCATTATGAAGAATACGTTAGCTGATTAATAAAAATGGCAACACGATCTTGTATGATTTATTATTTTACTTTCAATTATAATCTGTTAATTTCGCCACAATATTAGCAACTATGTAGATTAAAAATTTATATGAAGAAAGACTTTTGATATTTAAAAATTTAGTCTATACTTTCCAAAACATTTTCAAATCTCTATTTTGAGATAATCCAGCAGCACCTTGTCGGCAAAAAAGGAGATGCGAAGAATAAATATTGTAAAGAATTTAAACTTGATTAATCTCTATCAATGCATTTTATGCGAAACTTAGACAAAGGCTTGAAATGCCTTGTTGAAAGTATGAGCCTTCATAAAGATAAACTATTCTCGATATGCTAAGATGAGATTTAAGAAATTGAGAAATTAGGATTCTATGAAGAAATTTTCATAGTGTACTAAAGTATCATAAAAATTAAATAAATGGCGTAAACTCTAGACTTGAATCTGGCGTACTCTTCACTTTAATCTTTAAAGTATTATATAAACTATACTTTTGAAACAAAAAGATCTCTTTAAATTTACATTGCTCATTATTATCATGAATATTAATTAAAGCTTTCAAAGAGGCTCACTGATAATGTGCATTGGCAATATCTTGTTAGAAGACATATTTTGAAAAAGAAAAGTTCGCACGCCCCTCGCTGTGATAAAAAAAATCTGATAGTAAAACAAGATAAAAAGATTACTCATCGAGGATCCTTCGTGCTTATTATGCTCTCTGATCTCTATATTTGGATTTGGAAAAAAGCCCGTTTAAAATTAAATCACGATTGACCTTCACTTAAGAAGCTGCTCATCCAATTGAAGCAAGCAGAGCTGAAATAAGTCTTTTCTTAACTCCTTTATCACTTACTCCTCGAAAGAAACTAAATTATTTGACACCAATTTCATAAATAGATCTTAGTCTATTCTAATGTATAAAGAGTGTAAATTTCTCTCACTTGATTCTATATGATTTAGTTTCATTTAATATTTTGAGCTTTTATGCACTGATCTCTACTTTAAAAAATAATTAAACTTTCCATAAAGGATCTTTCAAAAATTTTTCATATATTAAAGATATACACCTTTCCTTTTATACCTAGCAACGCATTTTGAAGAATACGTTAGCTGATTAATAAAAATGGCAACAAGATCTTGTATGATTTATTATTTTACTTTCAATTATAATCTGTTAATTTCGCCACAATATTAACAACTATGTAGATTAAAAATTTGTTTGAAGAAAGACTTTTGATATTTTAAAAATTTAGTCTATACTTTCCAAAACATTTTCAAATCTCTATTTTGAGAAAATCGAGCATCATTTCGTCGGCAAAAAAGAAAATGCAAAGTATAAATATTGTAGAGAATTTAAAATTGATTTATATCTAGAAATGGATTTAATGAGAAAATTAGTAAAAGGCTCGAAATGCTTCGTTGAAATTCTGAGCCTTCCTAAAGATAAACTATTCTCGATATGCTTAGATTAGATTTAAGAAATTGAACAATTAGGATTCTAAGAAGAAATTCATAGTGTATTACACAAAGTTTCCCCATAAAAATATTAAATGGCGTACTTTTGACTTGAATCTGGCGTGCTCTTGACTTTAATCTTTAAAGTATTAAATAAACTATACTTTTGAAACAAAAAGATCTCTTTAATTATACATTGCGCATTATCATCATGAATATTAATTAAAGCTTTCAAGAGGCTCACTGATAATGTGCATTGGCAATATCTTGTTAGAAGACATATTTTGAAAAAGAAAAGTTCGCACGCCCCTCGCTGTGATAAAAAAAATCTGATAGTAAAACAAGATAAAAAGATTACTCATCGAGGATCCTTCGTGCTTATTATGCTCTCTGATCTCTATATTTGGATTTGGAAAAAAGCCCGTTTAAAATAAAACCACGATTGACTTTCACTTAAGAAGCTGCTCATACAGTTGAAAACATTGGGCAGAGCTGAATAAGCCTTTTTCTGTAATTCCTTCTATGCACTCTTCGAAAGAAAGCCTAAAAAATTAATTTGTAAACCAATTTCATAAATAGATCTTAGTCTATTCTAATGTATAAAGAGTGTAAATTTCTCTCACTTGATTCTATATGATTTAGTTTCATTTAATATTTTGAGCTTTTATGCACTGATCTCTACTTTAAAAAATAATTAAACTTTCCATAAAGGATCTTTCAAAAATTTTTCATATATTAAAGATATACACCTTTCCTTTTATACCTAGCAACGCATTTTGAAGGATACGTTAGCTGATTAATAAAAATGGCAACACGATCTTGTATGTTTTAATATTATATTTTCAATTATAATCTGTTAATTTCGCCACAATGTTAATAACTATGTAGGATTATAAAATTGTTATATGAAGAAAGACTTTTGATATTTAAAAATTTAGGTTATACTTTCCAAAACATTTTCAAATCTCTATTTTGAGATAATCCAGCAGCACCTTGTCGGCAAAAAAGGAGATGCGAAGAATAAATATTGTAAAGAATTTAAACTTGATTAATCTCTATCAATGCATTTTATGCGAAACTTAGACAAAGGCTTGAAATGCCTTGTTGAAAGTATGAGCCTTCATAAAGATAAACTATTCTCGATATGCTAAGATGAGATTTAAGAAATTGAGAAATTAGGATTCTATGAAGAAATTTTCATAGTGTACTAAAGTATCATAAAAATTAAATAAATGGCGTAAACTCTAGACTTGAATCTGGCGTACTCTTCACTTTAATCTTAAAGTATTATATAAACTATACTTTTGAAACAAAAAGATCTCTTTAAATTTACATTGCTCATTATTATCATGAAGATCAATTAAAGCTATGAAGTGACTCTCTGATAAAGTGCATTGGCAACAATTTCTTGTTTGTAAACATATTTTGAAAAGAAAGGTTTGCACGCCCCTCACTGAAATCAAAACATCTGATAGTAAGACAAGATTTATAGCTTACTCATTGAGGATCCCTCGTGCTTATTATGCTCTCTGATCTTTATATTTGGATTTGGAAAAGCCCGTTCAAAATCAAATCACTATTGGCCTTCACTTAATAAGCTGCTCATTGAATTGAAACATGCAAAGCTGAAATCAGCCTTTTCTTTATTTCTCTATCATCACTCTTCGAAAGAAACTAAATTATTGGTACACCAATTTCATAAATAGATCTTAGTCTATTCTAATGTATAAAGAGTGTAAATTTCTCTCACTTGATTCTATATGATTTAGTTTCATTTAATATTTTGAGCTTTTATGCACTGATCTCTACTTTAAAAAATAATTAAACTTTCCATAAAGGATCTTTCAAAAATTTTTCATATATTAAAGATATACACCTTTCCTTTTATACTTAGCAACGCATTATGAAGAATACGTTAGCTGATTAATAAAAATGGCAACACGATCTTGTATGATTTATTATTTTACTTTCAATTATAATCTGTTAATTTCGCCACAATATTAGCAACTATGTAGATTAAAAATTTATATGAAGAAAGACTTTTGATATTTAAAAATTTAGTCTATACTTTCCAAAACATTTTCAAATCTCTATTTTGAGATAATCCAGCAGCACCTTGTCGGCAAAAAAGGAGATGCGAAGAATAAATATTGTAAAGAATTTAAACTTGATTAATCTCTATCAATGCATTTTATGCGAAACTTAGACAAAGGCTTGAAATGCCTTGTTGAAAGTATGAGCCTTCATAAAGATAAACTATTCTCGATATGCTAAGATGAGATTTAAGAAATTGAGAAATTAGGATTCTATGAAGAAATTTTCATAGTGTACTAAAGTATCATAAAATATTAAATAAATGGCGTAAACTCTAGACTTGATCTGGCGTACTCTTCATTTAATCTTTAAAGTATTATATAAACTATACTTTTGAAACAAAAAGATCTCTTTAAATTTACATTGCTCATTATTATCATGAATATTAATTAAAGCTTTCAAAGAGCCTCACTGATAAAGTGCATTGGCAACAATTTCTTGTTTGTAAACATATTTTGAAAAGAAAGGTTTGCACGCCCCTCACTGAAATCAAAACATCTGATAGTAAGACAAGATTTATAGCTTACTCATTGAGGATCCCTCGTGCTTATTATGCTCTCTGATCTTTATATTTGGATTTGGAAAAGCCCGTTCAAAATCAAATCACTATTGGCCTTCACTTAATAAGCTGCTCATTGAATTGAAACATGCAAAGCTGAAATCAGCCTTTTCTTTATTTCTCTATCATCACTCTTCGAAAGAAACTAAATTATTGGTAA
>ARYC01014608.1:0-15207 GCA_000711775.1 Oxytricha trifallax
ACCTGTAAGCCAAAGAAAACCCACCTGTAAGCCAAAGAAAACCCACCTGTAAGCCAAAGAAAACCCACCTGTAAGCCAACGAAAACCCACCTGTAAGCCAAAGAAAACCCACCTGTAAGCCAAAGAAAACCCACCTGTAAGCCAAAGAAAACCCACCTGTAAGCCAAAGAAAACCCACCTGTAAGCCAAAGAAAACCCACCTGTAAGCCAAAGAAAACCCACCTGTAAGCCAAAGAAAACCCACCTGTAAGCCAACGAAAACCCACCTGTAAGCCAACGAAAACCCACCTGTAAGCCAACGAAAACCCACCTGTAAGCCAAAGAAAACCCACCTGTAAGCCAAAGAAAACCCACCTGTAAGCCAAAGAAAACCCACCTGTAAGCCAAAGAAAACCCACCTGTAAGCCAAAGAAAACCCACCTGTAAGCCAAAGAAAACCCACCTGTAAGCCAAAGAAAACCCACCTGTCAGCCAAAGAAAACCCACCTGTAAGCCAAAGAAAACCCACCTGTAAGCCAAAGAAAACCCACCTGTAAGCCAAAGAAAACCCACCTGTAAGCCAAAGAAAACCCACAAGGTCTCTATAAATACTATAAATTTATTAATATAAATTTATTGATAGTAAAAGCAATTTCATCAAAATCCTTTGATCACAGAGGCACAGAAATTATTTTTTACATATGATTATTTAATTTATTTATATTATTTATTTATTTTATATTATATATAATTAACAAAATGTTTGATTTTCTTAATAGTTTTTTTATAGTGATGATTTCATTATGACTATATGATATAAACACATTATAAGTCATAATATTTGGTATAGTACATCTTATAAAAATTTATTAATAAACTATTAATTTATTTATTATTTTTTACTAATACATTTTTATTATCTCTAAGTATATAATATTCATTATTACATATATGTTTTATATAATTAATAAGATGAATTCATTTATATTAGTTTTTTAATTATTCGTTATAAACATGTTTTCAGGTGATATGTATTTTATGTGTTTTTAATAGGATTTCCATTCTTTAATTAAATTAAATAAGTCTATATTCACAAAATCATGTTCCTATTATCAATTATATTTAGTAAAATCTTATTCTATTTTATTAACTTTTATTTAAATAAATAAAAAGGTTTTTTTACCAAAAAGGTCTCATTTTATTGATAATTATATTTTTTATGAGTTGATATTTACAAAATCATCAATCTAATTTTAATTTCAAATATTTTCAACTTATTTATTTTTGACGGGTTTTCTTATAAAAATAGTCGGGTTTTCTTATCAAAATTGCTGGGTTTTCAGGGTTTTGGTAAACTTAATGAGTAAGTAACCACAAAATCAAGAATCTATTATCACTTTACTATTTTTTTTTCTCTCTTGTAATAAAAATCTTACTTGTTATTTTTTTCATCTTAATTTTTATTGTAAACTTTGTCATTTTTATTTTAATGCATTTATGTTTAATGAGTAGAAACCACGAATATTAATATTATTTTTCAAAATTTATTTTTTGAGTCTTATTTAGAATATATAAGTCTTGTAATATAACTAATTTTTACATTATTATAACTTTTTCAAGTGAGCAGGCATTATGAATATTATGATAGTAGTGAGTGAAGCCAAAATATTTTTTATATGACTAACTTTAAATGATTTTTTTGGAGTTTTCAGATCGATTGAAGCAACTTATTTTTTAAATAATTGGAGTATAGAAATTTTTGTGGTGTTTGGTAAGGAATCGCACACTAGTTGTCTGTGAACCCCAATATTTTTTTCTATGACCAAATTTTGATGATGTTTTTGAAGGTTCCAAGTATAGTGAAGCTACTTATTTTTCAATTTTTAGAATTTTTTAATTTTATGAGAAGTGGTCACGAATCTCATGGTAGTAGTCAGTAAAGTCCAAATATTTTTTCAATGACCCACTTTTGATGATGTTTTTGGAGGTTCCAAGTCGAATGGAGCAACTTATTTTTCAATTTTTAGGAATTTTTTCAAATATTGTGATGACTGGTTCTCATTATAGTCGTCAGTGAAGCCAAAATAGTTTTTCAATGACCCAATTTTTATTATGTTTTTGTTGGTTCCAAGTCGAGTGAAGCAACTTATTTTCAATTTTTATAACTTTTTCAAATTTTGTGAGTAGGTGTCATGAATATCATGGTAGTAGTCAGTGAAGCCAAAATTTTTTTTTTCTATAACTCACTTTTAATGATGTTTTTGGAGTTTTCAGATCTTGTGAAGCAGCTTATTTTTCAATTATTTGGACTTTTTAAATTTTTGTGGAGTCTGGTCAGGAATCGCACACTAAAGGTCTGTGAAGTCAAAATAAATTTTCAATGGCCTATTTTTGATGATGTTTTTAGAGGTTGCAGGTCGAGTGAAGCAACTTTTTTTTCAATTATTAAAACTTTTTTAAATTTTGTGATTTGTGTTATGGAATTATTTTGGTAAAATCTGAAATAAATAAATATTATCTTAATTAACCTAATTTTTGCTTATTTTTAATTTAAATAGAAAAATAATTTTATCATTGTATTATTATCATCTGGTGTTTTGATCAATTTAATATTAAAAATTTTAAAATTAATTTGAGAAATGTAGTTAATGAACTATTTATTTTTTTGAATTTCAAATTAGCATTTTCCTATCTTAAATCATTGAAAATTAAAAATTATTAGAAATTCTAAATAGTTATTTTTTTAATTATATCACTATCAATAAAATTTAATGGAAATTATTATTTCATTTTGAAGAAGCATTTTGTCTAAAATTGAATACTAAAATACTTAAAATATAAAATATGTTTTAAATTAATTAATTTGTTATAATTGAAATATAATATTTAACTTAGCTTTTTTCATTAATTAAATTAATTATTTTAAATCTCTTCTAAAGATAAATTTAATCAGAATGTAATGCTTGATATTTTTTCATGTTTTTCTATTTATATTTAGCTTGATTTATGATTTATTACAGTTATTATTTTTAATACATATAATATGCCGTTTATCAAATTATTTTAATTAAAGTGATAAATCTAGATAATTGTAATAATTTGTTTATATGTTGCATTATGATTCTCTTTTTATAGTATTATTTTTAAGTATTTTTTTATTCTGTATTTATTTTCGATTACTAAGATAAGATTTTAATACTTTTTATTAATTTCTTCAATAATTAATAATTAATATGTTTTTAAAATTGATATAATACAATATAATACATTTAAATAGATTTTAATTTTCCATGTCAAATATTCATGCTTTAAGCAAATTATATGAAATTGGATTATAGAAAGAAAGTATAAATATTAAAATGGCAATTTTAAATTATGTAAACATTATAAATTCAAGATTATTTGTATGTAAATCATTATTTTATGTAAATTTTTTTTTAATTCAATCAATAATATTTATACTTACAAATGCAAATATATATATACATAAATAATAGTATAATAAATGCTTAAAGAAAAACATAAATAAATATTTCAGGGGCTCTGCTCTTTCAACCCATACTAATTTTATTATTGCAACATATTTTATTTTAAAAACATATTTTGTAATGTCATATTTTTATTTACTATTGCTTTTAAATATACATAAAGATAATATCTATACTGTGTTAATGTAATGCAAATGTCAATTATAGCAAATTGAATATAAAAATAAAATTTCATAAAGTTTACACAATGAATTATTTAAAAAATACATTTTTGATCAAGTGATTTTATTATTTTATCATAGTTTGATTGTCTTGATAAGGATTTTCATTATTAATTATACTATTAGGTTTTTATAAGCACGTAAATAGGAATTTGTGAGGTCTATTCAGTTAATTATAATAGCTTAAATATTACCAACTGTTAACTTTGTTTTTGGACTTTATAAGTGAAATAAAGAAACTTAAAATTAAATATTTTTCATATTTTATTATTTTTATTATCATTTTTATGGGATTTGTAATGTCAAGATTGTGAGGTTGTATTATTTTTTCAAATGATCTTTTTAAGGCTTTTTTTTTTAATTCAAAGTCTAGTCTAGTAGCATTTTTTAATTATTTATTATAATTTTATGTTCTTCATAATAGTATGTTACTATTTTTACAATGCATCGCTTTCGAATGATTTTATGCTATACTTAAGTATAGTTTAATATCTTTGTTTTTAATATTTTTGATTGATATGGTGTTTAATTTGTTTTAAATTTGTAGTCATTTTTATTATATTTTAGAATACTCATTTCGACTATAATATTAGAGTTTCTCTGCTAAGGGAAGCAAAAGTGTTTTCATAATTTTCATTTTCACATATTAGATATAATAATTTTATCAGCCTAGTTATGGTTATGTTTATTATTTAATATATATTCAAATTTTACTATTCTAATGAAATACCTGCTTGAGTGAAACCAGTTAATTTCCAATTTTTTATAATTTTCAGGTTAGGTGTCAAGATTTTTTAGTAATTTAAATAATGTCAAAATATATTTATAATGATCTTTCTTAACTAAATTAATTGGTGAAGTGGAAATAGGAAATTTGTTTCTGTTTTTATTTTATTCAATATTCATGATCATGTCTTACAGATTAATTAGATATATTAAGTAATAGAAATATTTTTGGAGTTTCTATAGCGGGAGAAATAAATTCATTTATTATTATTTATTAGGTTTTATAATTTCATGATTATTTAGTTTATTGTATATTTAATGGTGCTCTCTATATGTGTCAATAATAAATTTTTAATAAATCAATTTTACTATGTTTATAATTCTTAAAGACATTTGGAGCAACTTCTTTCTCAATGTTTATCATTCGTTTTATTTTTATAATGAAGCAACAGGATTATTTTATTTATTGTCAAATTATTGAAATTATTACTTTTTTAACATATATTTATTATTTTTGTAGGGTTCTTAGATTTTTTTAGGTAAATTTATTTTACATATTTATCATATGTGTTATTTTATAATAAAATTCACCGAATTAATTAGGTATTGCTAGTAAAATGAATATTTTTCAATGATAAACTTTGATTAAGATTTTGGAATTTATATATCTAGTCGAGAAAATTGGTTTTTAAGGTTTATTATGTTTCTGGATTTTTATGAAAATATGTCACGAATTATGATGTATCTTTAGTTATAAAGAATTATTTAATTACTAACCTTCTTTGCTATTTGTTTAATAACATGTCTTGTTTCTTGACCAAATTTATTTTAAATATTTATCATGTATGAGATTTTATTCTATGATTTAAAATGTTTATGTGGAATCGTTAATTATGTTGAATATATTATTGATACATTTGATTCTGTTATTTATAATTATGGGTCTAGTGAAGCGTCTTAATCTTAATTATCATAAAATTTTATGATTATGATGTACTAGTCTGTATGATAAAATTCTGTGTTTTTTCTTTGTAATGATAAAATAGTATTTTAGTTACAACTTTACTTATGTATTGCTTATCAGATAAAGTTTAGCTACTTTGTATTAATTTTTTTTTAAAAATATTATTTTCATGATATTTTGCAAGTATATTCATTTGTCTCGTAAAATATGCATATGTTTTTTAATAATATTATTATAAGGGTAACATTATGTAATGTGAGCACTTGAATATCAAACTAAATTATTACTTTTACACACTCTGTCATAGATCCTTCCAGGTTTAGTGAGGAAACTTAATTTTCAATATTTAGCATGTATTTTAATTTTTATTAAATTTTTATTGATTTTCAGAGTTCTTTTCTCTATTCTTAAAATATATTTGGTATAACTCAATTATAACTTGCCTTTTAGTAATAATTGGTCGAGCTAATTTTATAATTTTTCATAAATATTTATATTTAAAATTATATGGATTAGTTTCGAACAAACTTGTCAGTTATGCCAAAATATTTTTTAATGAAATACTTTTGCTTATATAAGTTTCTAGCTTGAGAAAAGCATCTTATTTTTTGTTTTATCATATTTTCAATTTTCCATGATAAATGTCAGGGAATTTCAATGTTATATAATCGAATTTTTTCAATGATACTATGTTTATGAACTTTCCAGGTTGAATCAATAAACTTTTTATATCAATTTTTATGATATTTTAGAATTTTTTTGATCAGATGAAGAAAATTTCACAATAAATATAAAATAATGCCAAAATATTTATACATTACCTTATTTTGAAAACATATTTGTAATTTCTAAGTCAAATGAAGCAACTTAATTTTTAATGTTTTCAAAATTTAAATGATAAGATCTCACGAATTACATTATATGTATATTACTATTGCTATTTAAGGCAATTCTTACTTTTGGATTAACAGTTTTAATGTTTTGGGATAAGGGTTCAATCTGGTTCGTGGGGTGTCAAAATTGAACATAGGGGGGGGGGGGGGCTGTTTTGCCGTTTGTGGTTCTGTGAGTAGGCGGCATGGGATTCCCGTTTGTTGATGGGGGCTTGGGGCGCCGCGCCCGCCCGCGCGCGCGGCTGGGGCCCCAGGGTTTTCATAATTTTGGTAATTTTATGATAAAGTGTTAAGTTTTGTCAATGAAATATACAATATTTTTGAATTGACTTTTAGTGAAGCGACATGTTTTTAAATTTATATTATTGTTTTTGAATTTCATGATCAGGTGTTAGGGATTTCTATTTTATAATGATTAATGTTGAAATAATTTGTCGATGGTCCATTTTTATGATGTTTTTGGAGTTTCTAGTTCAAGTAATACAACTTATTTTTCGAATTTTACAATATTTTTAATATTTCTTGATCAGTTTTCATGAATTTAGAATTGTCTAGTCACAAATGTTGAAATGTTTTTGAAATTACCTAATTTTAACTATGTTTTAGTTGATTTAACGTTAAATGGATCTACTAATTTTTCATTTTTTAAATTATTATATATATGTTGGTATTTTAATTTTTATGCTTTTTTATAGATATTTTAAGAATTTGATAAAGTTTTGAAAGTTTATGTTCAGGTTTTAATGGTTTGGTTTATGATATGACGATTTTTTATGGTTTTACATGTTTTCATGAAGGTTTTCATTGTTATGGTATTATTATGTAAATTTTTAAGCTATCTCAGTGGTTTATACTATATCATTTCACAATTCTCAAATTTTGACTATATTTTTTAAGTTTCTAGGTCGAGTGAACCAAGTTATTTTTTCAATCTTTGAGACTTTTTATAATTTTGTGATGACTGGTCAAGAATCTCATTCCTGTCGTCAGTGAAGCAAATATATTTTTTCAATGATTATCTTTTGTTGATATGTTTTTAAATTAAAAGATTAAATATTAATTTTAAGCTTTTATATTTTTTAATATTTCATTTTCATTTGTTATCTATATATAATTTAGTAGATGTAGTAATATGCAATGATATTAAAGTATTATCTTTAAATAAGTTGGTAACACTAAAAGTAAATCTCAGGGGCTCCCACCTCAGCCCAGGAGGGTTCCACTCTTGCAACCCGAAAAAAGGGACATGCTGTCCCTTATACCCTGGCTTTGGTCAATGCATCAGCAAAATGCATAAGATCAATTACTTTATTATAAATTTACTAGTATTTAATATAAATATAATCTAACAATAGAATTATAATATGTTCGTTATTTTTGATATCTTAGTAGATTTTAGTATTACGGATTTTAGGGTGTTCATATAATTTATTTGAATTTCTAAATTTATTCTTTGGTTTCATCAATTCTATCTTTCGCTTTATAATTCATGACTATCGTTTATTTATTTTTTGTTTTTTTATTTGGCATTATATTGGGTTTTGGGAAAAGGGGTTTTAGGGTTTTCATAATAAATATATTTACAAATCCAAGAAGCTTTTATTACTTACACAATTTTTCATGATATTTATTAATTCGGGTTTTCTTATCAAATATCGGGTTTTCTTAACAAATTAGTAACGTTTTCAGGGTTATGATAAATTTAATGTGCTTTTATTGACCAATTAATTTATCAATAAGGACATACATATTTCTTCTGATTTAATTTTATCGGGTTTTCTTATCAAAATTAATAGGTTTTCATGTCAAATTGGAAGGGTTTTGAGGGTTTTTGGCAATTTAATGAGTACTTACTCAAAAATTATTTAAATTTTTAAAAGATACACAACATTTTATAAATATTTGAACGAATCTAAAATATTTTAACCTTTTTTTGATATTTTTTATAATAAAATCTTTTCATTACATATAAATATTATTTTTAAAGATTTGTACTTAGTACTCGTAAAATCTTTTTTAAATACTATGTGTTGCTATATTTTTTAGCATTTATGACGATTGAAGTGATATTATTTTAAAGTTTTTGAAATTTTAAAAATTTTGTGATAAGTTGTCAAATATCTCATGGTAGTGATCAGTGAAGCAACAATATTATTTCTATCACCCACTTTTGATGATGTTTTTGGAGGTTCAAAGTCGAGTGAAGCAAGTTATTTTTCAAGTTTTGTAAATATTATAAAATTTTTGAGAAGGGGTCAGGAATCTCATGATAGCGGTCAGTGAAGCCAAAATAATTTTTCAATTACTACTTTTGATGATGTTTTTTGAGTTTCCAAGTCGAGTGGAGCAACGTATTTTTCAAGATTTAGGAATTTTTCAAATTTTGTGGCTATGTGTCATGAATCTCATCTAGTAGTTAGTGAATCCAAAATAATATTTTTCGTAAATAACTTATTGATCATAATTTTTGGATGTTTTTGAAAGGGTAAAAGAACTTGCGTTTTTTATATATTCACTATATTATATTAAGTGTCCAAGTTTTATTAATATGCATCAATTATTATATATAAAATCATAATTATATAAAATGTATCATTAATAATCAGCTGATTACTTCCAAAAAATAAATTCCCGCGGATCTGCTCCGTACCCCGCCAGGGTTCCACCCATACAACCCTTTGAAAGGGACATGCTGTCCCTTAAACCCTGGTTTTCGTCTACAAAATCACGTATTATAAAAAAAATGCTATATTTTAATTACATTCTGTCTTTGTAAAATGAGGATTCTACTTAAAATAATAAAAATAATCAAATGAAAACATATAGTTTAAATTTAGGTAATAGTATATTTAAATAGTTTTGCCTTTATTTGTTTTTATCTAAATAAACTTTTCGGATTTAACAATAATTATAAAGGGTTACAAGTCATAAGAGTTATTTAGATATAGTATATTTACCTAATTTTGATTTTAAATTTGGGTTTTGGGAAAAAGGGGTTCTCGGTTTTGTGAACATAAATAAAGAAGTCGATAGGCAAAGTTATATTGACGTAAACTAAAGTATATTGTAATTATATTTAATATAGTTAAATCATGATATGAAAAAGTATATTTATGTATTTTAGTCAAGTATTCGGAAACCAAAGGCAAATTATGTTAATTATATTCAAGTATGATAAAGCAAAGTCAATTTATCTTAATTATAGGTATTATATATCACTTTATAGTAAATTTGTTGTTAATATAGCGATTTTATATCAATATATATTCAATAGATAGTAAATATACTCATTATTTATTAAATTATACTTAAATTATAATTATATACGAATTTATAGTCAATTTATTGTAAATATAGTGATTATAAACGAAATTATAGAATAATTATTCCAAATATTGTTATTAAATATTAATTCATACTCTATTTATAATTTTAATTATGATAATATTATAATTTATAGTCAAATTAAAAATATAAATTTTTCTTTAAAAAAATATAAAAAAAAGCGAAATAGGCCGTTTTTAGGGGTTTTTGCACTTTTTTGAAATTTTTGAAATTTTTTTGATTTTTTACATATAAAAGTGGTAATAGCTCATGATCCAAAAATTTGTCAGAGCTCTAGCAAGTCAAGTTTTACTCAGGATAAGCTAATTAGTAAGAGTATAGTGTTAGATCGACACCAAAATGTCCAGGAAAAAAAAGGCCAGTTTTGTGGTCTATGAATGACCCCAAAACCCCTAATTGAATATATAACAAAACCCCAAAACCCCAAAACCCCAAAACCCACCTGTAAGCCAAAGAAAACCCACCTGTAAGCCAAAGATTACCCACCTGTAAGCCAAAGAATACCCACCTGTAAGCAAAAGAATACCCACCTGTAAGCCAAAGAAAACCCACCTGTAAGCCAAAGAAAACCCACCTGTAAGCCAAAGAAAACCCACCTGTAAGCCAAAGAAAACCCACCTGTAAGGCAACGAAAACCCACCTGTAAGGGCAACGAAAAGCAACCTGTAAGGCAAACGAAAACCCACCTGTAGGCAGAAGAAAACCCCCACCTGTAAGGCAACGAAAACCCCACGCTGTAAGCCCAACGAAAACCCACCTGTAAGGCAACGAAAACCCACCTGTAAGCCAAAGAAAACCCACCTGTAAGCCAAAGAAAACCCACCTGTAAGCCAAAGAAAACCCACCTGTAAGCCAAAGAAAACCCACCTGTAAGCAAAAGAAAACCCACCTGTAAGCCAAAGAAAACACACCTGTAAGCCAAAGAAAACCCACTTGTTAGCCAAAGAAAACCAACCTGTAAGCAAAAGAAAACCCACCTGTACGCAAAAGAAAACACACCTGTAAGCAAAAGAAAACCCACCTGTAAGCAAAAGAAAACACACCTGTAAGCCAAAGAAAACCCACAAGGTCTCTATAAATACTATAAATTTATTAATATAAATTTATTGATAGTAAAAGCAATTTCATCAAAATCCTTTGATCACAGAGGCACAGAAATTATTTTTTACATATGATTATTTAATTTATTTATATTATTTATTTATTTTATATTATATATAATTAACAAAATGTTTGATTTTCTTAATAGTTTTTTTATAGTGATGATTTCATTATGACTATATGATATAAACACATTATAAGTCATAATATTTGGTATAGTACATCTTATAAAAATTTATTAATAAACTATTAATTTATTTATTATTTTTTACTAATACATTTTTATTATCTCTAAGTATATAATATTCATTATTACATATATGTTTTATATAATTAATAAGATGAATTCATTTATATTAGTTTTTTAATTATTCGTTATAAACATGTTTTCAGGTGATATGTATTTTATGTGTTTTTAATAGGATTTCCATTCTTTAATTAAATTAAATAAGTCTATATTCACAAAATCATGTTCCTATTATCAATTATATTTAGTAAAATCTTATTCTATTTTATTAACTTTTATTTAAATAAATAAAAAGGTTTTTTTACCAAAAAGGTCTCATTTTATTGATAATTATATTTTTTATGAGTTGATATTTACAAAATCATCAATCTAATTTTAATTTCAAATATTTTCAACTTATTTATTTTTGACGGGTTTTCTTATAAAAATAGTCGGGTTTTCTTATCAAAATTGCTGGGTTTTCAGGGTTTTGGTAAACTTAATGAGTAAGTAACCACAAAATCAAGAATCTATTATCACTTTACTATTTTTTTTTCTCTCTTGTAATAAAAATCTTACTTGTTATTTTTTTCATCTTAATTTTTATTGTAAACTTTGTCATTTTTATTTTAATGCATTTATGTTTAATGAGTAGAAACCACGAATATTAATATTATTTTTCAAAATTTATTTTTTGAGTCTTATTTAGAATATATAAGTCTTGTAATATAACTAATTTTTACATTATTATAACTTTTTCAAGTGAGCAGGCATTATGAATATTATGATAGTAGTGAGTGAAGCCAAAATATTTTTTATATGACTAACTTTAAATGATTTTTTTGGAGTTTTCAGATCGATTGAAGCAACTTATTTTTTAAATAATTGGAGTATAGAAATTTTTGTGGTGTTTGGTAAGGAATCGCACACTAGTTGTCTGTGAACCCCAATATTTTTTTCTATGACCAAATTTTGATGATGTTTTTGAAGGTTCCAAGTATAGTGAAGCTACTTATTTTTCAATTTTTAGAATTTTTTAATTTTATGAGAAGTGGTCACGAATCTCATGGTAGTAGTCAGTAAAGTCAAAATATTTTTCAATGACCCACTTTTGATGATGTTTTTGGAGGTTTCAAGTCCAGTGAAGCAACTTATTTTTCAATTTTTTAAACTTTTTCAAATTTTGTGACCAGGTGTCAGGAATCTCATGCTAGTAGTCAGTGAAGTCTAAACATTTTTTAAATGACCCACTTTTGATCATATTTTTGGACGTTCCAAGTCGAGTGAAGCAACTTATTTTTCTATTTTGAGGACTTTTTAAAATTTTGTGACAACTGGTCAGAAATATCATGGTAGTAGTCAGTGAAGTCAAAATAATTTTTCAATGACCCACTTTTGATGATGTTTTTGGAGATTCCAAGTCGAGTGAAGCAACTTATTTTTCCATTTTTAGGAGATTTTCAAATTTTGTCAGCAGTTGTCAGAAATCTCATGGTAGTAGTCAGTAAAGTCAAAATATTTTCTCAATGACCCCCTTTTGATGATGTTTTTGTAGGTTACAAGTCGAGTGAAGCAACTTATTTTTCAATAGACAGTACTTTTTCAAATTTTGTGATGACTTGTAAAGGATCTCATGGTAGTAGTCAGTGAAGTCAAAATATTTTTTCTATGACCCACTTTTGAGGGTGTTTCTAGCGGTTCCAAATCGAGCGAAGCATCAAATTTTTAAATTATTATACTTTTGGAAATTTTGTGAGCAGGTCTCACGAATCTCATGGTGATAGTCAGTGAAGCTAAAATATTTTTTATATGACCCACTTTTGATGCTGTTTTTGGATGTTCCAAGTCGAGTGAAGCAACTTATTTTTCAATTATTAAAACTTTTTTTAATTTTTTGATTAGTGTTATGTAATTATTTTGGTAAAATCTGATATATTAAAATATTTTATTAATTAACCTAATTTTTGCTAATTTTTAATTTAAATAAAAAAATAATTTTATCATTGTATTATTATCATCTGGTGTTTTGATAAATTTATTATTAAAAATTTCAAAATTAATTTGTCAATTGTAGTTAATGCACTATTTATTTTTTGAATTTCAGATTAGCATTTTCCTATCATTAATCATTGAAAAATTAAAAATTATTAGAAATTCTAAATAGTTATTTTTTTAATTATATCACTATCAATAAAATTTAATGGAAATTATTATTTCATTTTGAAGAAGCATTTTGACTAATATTGAATACTAAAATACTTAAAATCTAAAATATGTTTTAAATTAATTAATCTGTTATAATTGAAATATAATATTTAACTTAGCTTTATTCATTAATTAAATTAATTATTTTAAATCTATGTTTTTCTATTTATATTTAGCTTGATTTATGATTTATTACAGTTATTATTTTTAATACATATAATATGCCGTTTATCAAATTATTTTAATTAAAGTGATAAATCTAGATAATTGTAATAATTTGTTTATATGTTGCATTATGATTCTCTTTTTATAGTATTATTTTTAAGTATTTTTTTATTCTGTATTTATTTTCGATTACTAAGATAAGATTTTATTACTTTTTATTAATTTCTACAATAATTAATAATTAATATGTTTTTTAAATTGATATTATACAATATAATAAATTTAAATAGATTTTAATTTTCCATGTCAAATATTCATGCTTTAAGCAAATTATATGAAATTGGATTATAGAAAGAAAGTATAAATATTAAAATGGCAATTTCAAATTATGTAAAACATTATAAATTCAAGATTATTTGTATGTAAATCATTATTTTATGTAAAAATTTTTTTATTCAATCAATAATATTTATACTTACAAATGCAGATATATATATACATAAATAATAGTATAATAAATGCTTAAAGAAAAACATAAATAAATATTTCAGGGGCTCTGCTCTTTCAACCCATACTAATTTTATTATTGCAACATATTTTATTTTAAAAACATATTTTGTAATGTCATATTTTTATTTACTATTGCTTTAAATATACATAAAGATAATATCTATACTGTGTTAATGTAATGCAAATGTCAATTATAGCAAATTGAATATAAAAATAAAATTTCATAAAGTTTACACAATGAATTATTTAAAAAATACATTTTTGATCAAGTGATTTTATTATTTTATCATAGTTTGATTGTCTTGATAAGGATTTTCATTATTAATTATACTATTAGGTTTTTATAAGCACGTAAATAGGAATTTGTGAGGTCTATTCAGTTAATTATAATAGCTTAAATATTACCAACTGTTAACTTTGTTTTTGGACTTTATAAGTGAAATAAAGAAACTTAAAATTAAATATTTTTCATATTTTATTATTTTTATTATCATTTTTATGGGATTTGTAATGTCAAGATTGTGAGGTTGTATTATTTTTTCAAATGATCTTTTTAAGGCTTTTTTTTTTAATTCAAAGTCTAGTCTAGTAGCATTTTTAAATTATATATGATAATTTTATGTTCTTCATAATAGTATGTTACTATTTTTACAATGCATCGCTTTCGAATGATTTTATGCTATACTTAAGTATAGTTTAATATCTTTGTTTTTAATATTTTTGATTGATATGGTGTTTAATTTGTTTTAAATTTGTAGTCATTTTTATTATATTTTAGAAGACTCATTTCAACTATAATATTAGAGTTTCTCTACTAAGGGAAGCAAATGTGTTTTCTTAATTTTCATTTTCACATATTAGATATAAAAATTGTATCAGGCTAGTTACGGTTATGTTGATTATTTAATATATATTCAAATTTTACTATTCTAATGAAATAACTGCTTGAGTGAAACCAGTTAATTTCCAATTTTTTAGAATTTTCATGTCAGGTGTCAAGATTTTTTAGTAATTTAAATAATGTCAAAATATATTTATGATCATCTTTTTAAACTATATTAATAGGTGAAGTGGAAATAGGAAATAAGTTTATGTTTTTGTTTTTATTTTATTTAATATTCATGATCATGTCTTACAGATTAATTAGATATATTAAGTAATAGAAATATTTTTGGAGTTTCTATAGCGGGCGAAAGAAATTAATTTATTATTATTTATTAGGTTTTATAATTTCATGATTATTTAGTTTATTGTATATTTAATGGTGCTGTCTATATGTGTCTATAATAAATTTTTAATAAATCAATTTTACTATGTTTATGATTCTTAAAGACATTTGGAGCAACTTCTTTCTCAATGTTTATCATTTGTTTTATATTTATAA
>ARYC01014612.1:0-10270 GCA_000711775.1 Oxytricha trifallax
TTGGCAACTGACGACCAGCTATGTTATAGCCTCGAACAGTTCCCTCGAATGATTAGAAAGCCATCTTAGTCTTCAACATAAGGAAACCCCAATGTAATGCCCAAGAACCTGCAGATCAAGTATCGTGATGAGCTTTTGGCAGGGTCTTCAAGACTTCATGAGAGAGCAGAATGGGAGTATTGATTTTCTCAATCGAAATCATTCAAACTATATAGTAATGAATGGATCATCAAAGAATCCATACCTTAAACGCAGAGATGCGAAGATGCCATTGAAAAAGATCTCTGTAGTATAAAATTACAAGGTGGAAGGCATGAAGCCCAAGGACATTGCTCTTAAGATGGATGTGGATCGAAGTTTTGTTTACAAAGCCGTTGAAAAGTTCAAGTTAGAGGTAGAGCACAGAGTGCTCAATCCTAAGCCAAAGCTGAAGAATGGGAGGAAGAATACGCGAAGCAGCCTGCTGTTACTTAAGGCGATTGCCATCGTGGTCTAACAGTAGGGCATCTATAAGATTACTGGCTGGTGTCTTCATCATAGCCTGCTTGAAATGCAGTGTAAGGAACAGGAATTTAAAAACCTCGCAGTGCCTTGCGTTGCTACTCTCTTGAAAGTACTGAAGGATAGTTTCCATTTGAGATTCGGCAAGGCCCAGAACGCCAACGCTAAGAATAGGGATCCATCATTCAACGATAAGAGGCTGTGTCAAGACTGCTTGCTCAGCTATTCCTGGAAGATGCTGTAATTATATCAGTTGATGTATCAAACTTCAATAGCGATTACATGCCTACAAAATAATGGAGTTTCAATTCAATTGCTCTTCACTAGGAAAATTGTGTAATCGACTCCTCCCTGACACCTGCAATTGGTAAGACCGAGGTCCTCGTCACCGACGATGTCTTTGAGTATAGTGAAATGCTATCTGGCTTCCCCAACAGAAACCAGCTATGTCTAATATCACTGGGGTTAAGTAGCAGGATCAAATGAATGGATCAAACATTGCCATTTTGTAAAGCCCATTTGCAACTCAAGATGAAAATAACCTGAAACCTAAAAATCTGAGATTCCAAGCAACTCCGGGAACCAGTAGGTAAGTATTTCTATCTTTGCTTAACTGATTGAGTACAGTGTCGTCAGCAGATCAAGAGTGGTTTGTCAAGATGGGTAAGGATTTTATCCAAGTTAAGAGGGCCATGTAAGAAATACTGAACGAATAATGTCTGGATCTGGATTGTTCCATCGAAGATTCCAAGGCCAAACTCGAAATCGATATTTCCTAAGTTACGGAGGAAATCTTCTACCTAAGCATAGCATATCTTTGATAGTAGGGAAAAGAGCATTGCTGCCACCCCTATCAAGTGCAGCGATATATATAGGAATACTCAGCTGTCACCTATCTTGGAAGCCCCAGAGGGCAGTGTTTAATCACATCCCTGCAGAAGCACTTCAACGCGTTCAGAATATAGAGCTCTTCCAAGAAGCCTGTAAGTCAACCATAAACCCCTCTTAAATCGGCTTCCACTCTAACTCTATTAGTTCAGAACCTAGCCAGCCTCAGGCTGCAATCAAGTAAGCGTAAGGGTAGTGAGATGATCAATGTAACAGGCCATGAAAACTAGAAAGGTATTACACCTAGACGCTTGCAGCTGTCAAGCAGGGCAGAGAGCAGCAGTATAGTCACAGTGAAGGAATAGGAAGGTAAGCTATAGCTTCATTGTTTTATACTACTTTAGTTTATACCAAGCTAAGTATACCCAACTAGAGAAATGACTAAGCACCCATAGCAGACTCTGGTAACATCGATGCAAAACCATCATTACATTATACTCCCATTGCAGTTGTCAGACAGCAAGTCAGCTAGAGGGTGGGGACGTTTGGCACTATTGCTAGAAATCTCTCTATAACCAATGAAAAAACTAAGAGGCAGCAGTTCTCGATGAGTTTCATAGCAGCAATCACTAAGGACCAGCTGATCTCTAGCCAATCATTGAGGGGGCCTTCGATGCCGTGCTGTTCGAGAACTTCCTCTATCACACCCTGCGCCAGCTGCGCACAGACAAGGATCTCGCCCATTAAAAAATCGTGCTGCTTATGGACAACGCAGTCATTCACAAGTATTCAGAGGTGCTGGAGACTGCGAGGAAGTTCAAGGTCACTGTCCTCTTCAATGCAGAGTACTCACCCTGGCTTAACCCCATCGAGCAGTTGTTCTCCTTCATCAAGAGGCACCTCCGCTAGGAGCAAGCAGACAGCAAGTAAGTATTTTGGGCCTAACTTTTTATAGGATCCACCTGGTGAAGCGGCTTTCGCAGATTCTGAAGGCAATGACCAAGACAGACGTCAACAAGCTCTGGGCTTTCAGTGTGAAGCAGTGGAGCAGCACCATCAAGCATGGATTTGTGTGAAGTTGAGCTGAATGATGATGAGTTGAGGAGCTGGAGCAATAAAACTGACCAATACAACCATAGACAGCACTTGAATCGTCAAATTTATTGATTAAAAGCCCCTTTTTACATATCACACTTTTAAGTTTTAATTTTAACTAATCAAACCAAAAATCCAAAAACCTCTCTCATTTTCGCTCATTCAAATGGCCATTTTGGCTCCTCATCCACTAAAGCTGCCGAATTTGGTGCTCAAACAGTCGAGCAGGACTTGAAAGTTGGTGAGCTTGGGGTTTTAAAACATGGAGAATACGATAGGGTCTCAAATTTGACGAAACACTCATCAAGCAACGAGTTATTGACAAAATCTTGAATCTCCACTCTAAATCATGAGAATTTGATCATAGATACCTATGATTGCCAATCATTTTGGAAGTTGGACAGTAAAATTGACTATTGGTAACTAAACTAGTAAATCAGTTGAAAAATTCGAAGATCCTGCTTTAAAATCAGTGATTCTTGTTGAAATTTGATCAAATTGACAATATGCAGCTATAAGTGTTAAAATACAAACGAAATGTAAAGTTGGTTAAAATTAATTATTAATAAATATATTTTGATTAATTTACACAATTTCCTATTTTTATCTATTTTAGCAATATTTTTACTACTTGGGCCCATTTTTATTATATTTATTATTTATAATACTGATGTATATTATATATATATATTAAAGTTTTTATTTTATTTGTAAAATTACTTTTCTAATCAAATCAAATGTAATTTATTCACGGTTTTATATGTTTATAATTTTATTATTTTATACATTAGAATTTAATAATTTTAAAGATTTGATACTTTTATTAGCAAATTATTTTTAAATTATTCATGCTTTTACTTAAGAATATATGAAACTTAACATTGATCAAAATTAAACTTCATTTCTATTATTTGAAATTAGTAAACAAACTTAAAGATTAAAATTTGAAATATAAATATATATAATGGGCTGAAGTAGCAAAAATAAATAATATTAATTATTTAATTCACAATTGTATATAAACTGTATTTTTAATCAAGCTAATTCCTAATAAATATTTTTAAATAAAGTTTAAATTATGTATATTATAGATTTCTTTATATTTAAGCATTATTAAATTCACAATTATATCGCTATTTTGACTGATTAATTTGACTGGCTTGACTATGTTTCACTGATACAGAGTATTTATATTTAATACAAGAACTCATTGGTACGATAGTTCTTGAAACACTGTTGTTAGAATCATTGTAGGGCAATTAAAATGTTAGAAAAGGCAAATTCTTTAATAGCTTTATCTGAAATCATTCCAAAACTTTAGTATATTAATTATATTAGAAGTTTTATAGAAATTAATAAGCCTCCTATCTTGTTATTACAGTTTCATATTATAATTACGTAATCATTAATTACTATACGTAATGATTAAAAGATACATTTCTAGAGATAATTATTATATAAAAATTAATTTAGCGTGTTTTTTTAAAAATAAAATGTTATATATGTATATGGTATTTTGCAAAATATTAAAATTGAATATTAAGGAATTAAGAAGTTAATCGTAAGAAAAATTTGAATTATTTATGCAGGAAGAACTTTGGAGCAGTTTTCAAGATAATAAATTAAACCTAAATGAATTGTAATTCGAGAATCAAAATAATTAAAACTTTTATTGAAATGCTTAGGTTTAAGTTTCTATATAAATTTTTTGCTTGAATCTTAAAATTCAAATTTATAATAACCAATATTTTGCTTTTCATGATGGGAATCCAAAATAAATTTTAATTTTTAAAATATGAAAATAAATTATAAAAACCTTTCCCATATTTTCTATACTATTTAAATTGAGCAAAAATTGAATATTTAAAGCCCCATGAGTCAATTAAGAAAGAAGATTAGGAGTTAAGAACAATTAAATTAAAATATAATTATAATTGGCTTAAATTAATAATGTTTGGCCTAATTATTAAAACTATCGGCTCTATTAATTGTCTCTATAAAATAAACCAATCAGGGTGTGTATATTTGATTTTAGTCTAATTATAATTAATTTCAGCCAATAATAATTATATTTTAATTTAATTGTTCTTAACTCCTAATCTTCGTTCTTAATTGACTGATGGGGTTTTACTAGAACAAATTTAACTATATTTATTATATTGTTTTATTTTAAATTACAAAGCTAGAATATTTTTTTATATTTTCACATTTTGAAATAGTTATAAATAAGCACTCTAGGCATAAAATATATATGTTTAGATTGAAAAAATTATGAAATAATATACTTAGTTTATTAATAAAAGATCAATTTAAATAATATGTTTTTATTTCATGAGTGTCTATTTTGATATAATTTTTTATTACAGAACTGATTTAAAAAATTAATATTACAATATTTCATAAATTATAAGTTTAATATATAATTAAATTCAAAAATATTTCATAAATATATTTAATTAAAGATATTAGATAGTAGGGGGGGTGGAGGTTCTAAGTTATTAAATTTTTTATAAATAATATTCTAACTAATTACTTGTTAAGGTTTTAGCTGATTAATCTATTAAAATCGTGTATTATAATATTACTTTTGACAAACTAAAGTAGAATTTTGAATTGTGCTGTTTCAAAACTATAATAAATGAAAAATAATAAATAATAGATCGTTGTTTAAATTAGGGAATCTATTTTAAGAGAGGCAACCAAAAATCTTCTATAGTAGAATGAACTGAAAATTTATTTATAAAATAACTTTAATAAATATATAATATTTAATGGTAAAAGAACTTTCTTAAATATTTTTCTACAAGCTACTCCATGTTTATAATTTATAATTTAAATATCCGATTTAAAATATAATTTTATAAGCATATGATTTCAATTAAGTTCTTAAATTGAAAAATATAATTATCTTTATGTTGTAATATATGAATCAGTTATAAACTTAGTAATTTGAAGCTAAGTTTTTATATATGTCATTTGTTCATTGCTCGAACATTATAAAATTAACTAGTAACGATTATAATTATTATAACCATTTATAATATTTGGAATCATTCCAATAGTTTTAATATTTACATTATTTTGATTTTTGAAGAAGAAGTAACTATGTTCAAAGATCAATTATAAAATCTGTTTTCTTTAAGTTGACTTTTTTCGCCTGTTTCACTTCTTCTTAATTTAGAGGATTATTCCTCACTTTTTTAATTTTAAGTTATGAATTAAAGAGGTCTAAATATTTTCTCGACTTTTTCTTTGGGGATTTGATTTTTTAGACTTTATTTAATGGGGGAGTTTACCCACGAATAATATTATAAGAAGTTTAGAATCATAAAATAATCAATTTTTAAATATATATTTAAATTAGTCTTCAAATCGATTATTTTATTTATTTTCTTAATAAACATATTTTATGCTTTATTATAAAATCCCAATAAAATTTATAAAATTTAAAAGATATCTGTTTTATTTTATTGCGTTTCATTAAAATTTATAATACATAATTTTTTTAAAAGTGTTAAAATAAGTGAAATTGAACAATATTATTTTTTAATTTTTAATTTTTTAATTTCAATTATATATTTGGATAAGTAATCATATGTATATTTTTAATTTAAGCAACCGGCTTCTCAGTTATAACCGAGTCTGATAAGCTGATCGATGGTCTATAGATTTGAGCAATAGTGGTATCGTTATCATTTGAAAAGCTCTAGCACACTAAATCATTCTAACTATGAATGTTATTAAAATAAACAATTAAATTGAATATAATTTATATTTAATTTTTTTATCAAAGCGAGTGAGGAATTAGTTTATTACTTCTTGTTTATTTCCCATCTCTTCTGTTATTATTTTTCTAATTTTTCTTTTCTTTAAATTGGCTTTTTTAGTATTTTTCTTAGCCTTCTTAGGGGCTTCGAGTTTGCTTTTGCTGTTCTTAGCTTTTTTATCTTTCATAGTAAGCTTATGCAATTTAGATCTTTTGACTTTTTGAATTTGACTGTCCAATAATTCAGCTTATAAAGTCATAGTCATGTTGTATTTTAATGAGGACATTTAATTCCTAGATTCATTGAAATTTTGATCTGATAACTCAATTTAGCCTTATTATTGTAGGAATACATTTGATTTGGGAAATAAGTTTATAATTAATTAATTAATAATTAAAATTAGTGGCATTTAACTTTGTAAAAACCTAAACAATATGGTACTTGTTCGATTGAGAATTTAAAATTAGTTGGACTTTACTATTGGCGGTACTCCTCTATCGCATCCCTGGAGCGAGATAAATAGATTTAATTTCTATATTAAATTCTACTAAACAAATCAACTAAATATCAAGAAATCTATTTATCTCGCTCCAGGGATGCGATAGAGGAGTACCGCCAATAGTAAAGTCCAACTAATTTTAAATTCCTATCAAACAAGTACTATATTGTTTAGGTTTTCAGAAAGTTAAATGCCACTAATTTTAATTATTAATTAATTTATTATAAACTTATTTTCCCAAATCAAATGTATTCCTACAATAGTTATGTTTCGATTATTTTTTACACTTTTTCTTGTACATTTGAATTAAATCTTTTATCATAAGCTTCAAGGATATTTATTAATATCATAAATAAATTGAATAAATAATAACAAGCAAGGTTATTTCACAAAATAAATTAATGACAACATTTATTTCAAATTGGTAGTTATTTTTATTTTGCGATTGTATCTCAAAATAAAAATTATAAAGTATAATTAACTTCTTAATTCCTTTTAAAGAAGACTTATTTGGAATTATTATAAACAATAACTGCTACCACAAAAAATAAAAATTAATTTTATTTCCTAAATTCAATAGTATTTATATAAAAATTATTAATATAATAAAATAAAAGATATTGCAAATGTTATTGAAGTATATTTTACTTATTTAAGATATAAATAAGATCAAAATCAAGATAACATTGCTATCTTTAAATAAATACTTAAGTATAATTCAATCAAATTAAAAATTTGAATATTTTATTTAAGTATTGGCAATTAAAGAGAATGCTGTCACTCCTATCGCTGTATATCCAATGCTTAAAAATAACATTATTTATTTGGGTCGAGGAAGTTTATTCATGTTCATGAGTTACTATTATTTATTTTGCTAATGTATATTATTATTATGTTTATAATAAAATATATTGCATTCATTTTTCGATTATAAAATATATTTAGAGAAATTACTTACAATTAATTGCCAAAGATTGAGAAAGTAATCAAAATACAAAATAAAACTTTTATGCTATTATTGAATTTTTCATTAATTTTGTTTGGTGTGTATGAACTATAATAGATATTAAAAAAACCATTAAGAATAATTATTAATATATCTTCACAAATAAGATTGGATAAGTAATTAATAAATTAAAAAACAAGTAATATATAAATTAAAGTTGATTTAGATAAAATTAAAATTCATAATTTTCGATGAGCTAACGCAAAATACATTTCTAAGACTTAGCTCATCGATTATAAAGGAGGTTTATTATAATAATTTCAGAATATCTAAATTTTTTATTAATAATATTGACTTACTACAATATTCAAATTTTCTCTATTATTTTATCTTTCCGAATATATCCAAAAAGCTTATTGACCCAATTAAATAAGAATTAATAGTTGAATTTTATGCACAATAATTATAATTAAACTTTAACGAGATCTATTAAATAGAGTAAATAAAATAATAATTGGACTCGTTTAGCAATTTAAATTCATTTTTGGTATTTTTTCATTCAAAAATTCAATGTTTTATCTTTAAGAAAATGTATAGTATTTTTCTGCTAGTTTAAAAAGAATCATAGTTTACAATTTGTGAAATTGCTTCAGGTTATATAAGTTTAAAGCAATTAAATAGTATTAAATGGTTATATAGCATCATATTATATTAGAAGAAATTAAAAACCAAAATCTATCATGATAACTAGAGAAATATATTTATTAGGAAAGCAACTTATAAATATTTAAAGGTTTATTTATAGTTACAAGAAACATTCTGATTTATATTTTCTTTGATGGTAAGAATCTACTATCCCTCATTATAATATTCTTGTTGATAAAGTAAAATTGATTTTTGAAAAAAATAAGTTAAAAATAATCAGAGGGGGAGAAATTTCCTGCACCGATTTATTTTTTTAAAAAAATTTTAGGGAAGTTTCCTGCACTTTTTTTAAAAAAAAATTTTCTTTAAAAATAATTTATATAACAACTATCAACCAACTTCTGAACAAATTTTATTGATAAAATTATACTTAATTTATTAATCAATAAGTCAATATCTCTCTTCAGATTCTATCATCTGGAATATTTCATCTGATATTTGTTGATTTCTGTTTATTAACCATTATATTGTCCTCTCTGTTATCATAGTAATTTAAAGTATTATATCCATTTTTTATTGAAATTTTAATTTAGCTTATAATGTTCTTTCCATACCAATATAATGCTAGACTATAATTTTTTGAATTTATTAAAAGATGTATAAATATCCTCTTAATATTAATGAGTCATAAAACTTTTTATTTTTAAGAATTATATAAAATTTATTAAATTTTACATAAAATATAAAAAAGTGCAGGAATCTTCCCCCCAATAATCAATCTAATTATAATTTATTTGTTTTAAACTTTATTAAAACTTTGACAATATGAATTTTTTACGATAGAAAATCAATTAAAAAATTAACTTAATTTATTCGCTATTTCTATAATATATAAAGAAACTATAACTTGTTGAATTCTAATTTCATCGAATAACTTGCAAATATTCAATATTAATTTAATACTAAGCTGCCACGCATATGAAATTTTATTATTTGATATTAATTGAACTAATTAAATTATATAATAGCATTAATATATATTTAAAGCTATTCAGAATGTCAGAATCAGAGTATCCATTGGGTTCTAAGAAATAAAGCATGTGATAGTTAATTAGCATAATGCATATTTCATTGAATATTTCAAGCTTATTTGTAAAGGATTACTTGAATGGCCTGACATGAATTAGATATGCAATAACAAACAACGACAATAAAGTATTTGAGACAGTCTAGATGTATCCTTAACCAGTAACTATCTATAATGAACAAAGTGTTATTCTTCTGAAAATGAATATGATGTTCTAAAGTAAAGGCAATTTTGAATTTGTGTAAAGTTTCACTCCTTCATATAAGCTACCGTATTTTGCTTTCATATCTTTCTTTTTTAGTTGTTAGTTTGAGTTTTAGAACAGGAAGAATAGAGTGAATACGAATGACGCTAATGAAATAAAAAGTACTAGAATCGATGCCAAAGAGCTGATAGTTGAAGATTTGTCTTCAAATTCAAGCTAAATTGATTTAATATACTAAAGATTTAGTCTTACCTAGGTCAGATTTATTAGAGAGCAAAGGAAAAGTTCGATATAGCACTCTAAAATAAATCTAAGGAAAAAGTTGTATATCATTAATAATTTTGGGATGTTCTAGGCATTATTAAGCGAGTATAATTAAAATGGGGAGACTATTAAAATTTAAATAAAAAAAGAGATCAAATAAAATTATGATCATCTCAATACACAAGAGTTAAGATCCAACAGTCATTAATTTTAATTAAGTTTGAATAGATCTTTATTTAACTTTATTGTATTAATCAACTAACTAAAAATGGAATTTTATTTTTCTTCAACTTTTCTGACTTTTTGTATTTATTGTTCATCGATCAAGTAGATGCTGTATCTGATCTTCAAGTTTTTTCATAATTTTCATAGATATCTTTAGGGTATCTTCAGAATATCTAAGATTTTCAAGTGTGGAGAGTGTGGAGTCCAA
>ARYC01014616.1:0-12182 GCA_000711775.1 Oxytricha trifallax
AATGACCAGAAAATATATTTTCGGGAATTTTTGAGATATAAAAAATGAAAGTTGAGTTTTGCCGGAAAAAAGTTCGGGCTCCTGGGCCAAATTTTAAAAATCAAAAAATGGACAAATTGACGTCCCTATAACTTTTGAAAATGACTATATAATTGGTGTTCCAGTCTCACACTCTTGATCAGGAGCCCAAATTTAGTGGATTTGCTTAATTCCAGGTCACCTCATGAATTTCCGTGACCCTCTCCCGCTGCCTTGAAAACCCTAAAAATCAAAGTATAACATACTCACTCATCAGTTCTTATAATGAAACTTCAAATGCCTGCATCTCTGCGCGTTATGAATATAAATCAATTCTAATTTTATATTCGTGTTCAGCGAGGTCAAAATGACCAGAAAATATATTTTCGGGAATTTTTGAGATATAAAAAATGAAAGTTGAGTTTTGCCGGAAAAAAGTTCGGGCTCCTGGGCCAAATTTTAAAAATCAAAAAATGGACAAATTGACGTCCCTATAACTTTTGAAAATGACTATATAATTGGTGTTCCAGTCTCACACTCTTGATCAGGAGCCCAAATTTAGTGGATTTGCTTAATTCCAGGTCACCTCATGAATTTCCGTGACCCTCTCCCGCTGCCTTGAAAACCCTAAAAATCAAAGTATAACATACTCACTCATCAGTTCTTATAATGAAACTTCAAATGCCTGCATCTCTGCGCGTTTTGAATATAAGTCAATTCTAATTTTATATTCGTATTCAGCAAGGTCTAAATGACCAGAAAAGATATTTTCGGGAATTTTAGAGAAATAAAAAATGAAAGTTGAGTTTTGCCGGGGAAAGGTTCGGCTCCTGGGCCAAATTTTAAAAATCAAAAAATGGACAAATTGACGCCCCTATAACTTTTGAAAATGATTATATATTTGGTGTTCCAGTGTCACACTCATGATCAGGAGCCCAAACTTAGTGGATTTGCTTAATTCCAGGTCACCTCATGAATTTCCGTGACCCTCTCCCGCTGCCTTGAAAACCCTAAAAATCAAAGTATAACATACTCACTCATCAGTTCTTATAATGAAACTTCAAATGCCTGCATCTCTGCGCGTTTTGAATATAGATCAATTCTAATTTTATATTCGTGTTCAGCGAGGTCTAAATGACCAGAAAAGATATTTTCGGGAATTTTTGAGAAATTAAAAATGAAAGTTGAGTTTTGCCGGGGAAAGGTTTAGCTCCTGGGCCAAATTTTAAAAATCAAAAAATGGACAAATTGACGCCCCTAGAACTTTTGAAAATGACTATATATTTGGTGTTCCAGTGTCACACTCTTGATCAGGAGCCCAAATTTAGTGGATTTGCTTAATTCCAGGTCACCTCATGAATTTCCGTGACCCTCTCCCGCTGCCTTGAAAACCCTAAAAATCAAAGTATAACATACTCACTCATTCATCAGTTCTTATAATGAAACTTCAAATGCCTGCAACTCTGCGCGTTTTGAATATATGTCAATTCTAATTTTATATTCGTGTTCAGCGAGGTCTAAATGACCAGAAAAGATATTTTCGGGAATTTTTGAGAAATAAAAAATGAAAGTTGAGTTTTGCCAGGGAAAGGTTCGGCTCCTGGGCCAAATTTTAAAAATCAAAAAATGGACAAATTGACCCCCCTATAACTTTTGAAAATGACTATATATTTGGTGTTACAGTGTCACACTCTTGATCAGGATCCCAAATTTAGTGGATTTGCTTGATTCCAGGTCACCTCATGAATTTCCGTGACCCTCTCCCGCTGCCATGAAAACCATAAAAATTGATGTTTAACATACTCACTCATCAGTTCTTATAATGAAACTTCAAATGCCTGCATCTCTGCGCGTTTTGAATATAAATCAATTCTAATTTTATATTCGTGTCCAGCGAGGTCTAAATGACCAGAAAAGATATTTTCGGGAATTTTTGAGAAATAAAAAATGAAAGTTGAGTTTTGCCGGGGATAGGTTCGGCTCCTGGGCCAAATTTTAAAAATCAAAAAATGGACAAATTGACGCCCCTATAACTTTTGAAAATGACTATATATTTGGTGTTCCAGTGTCACACTCTTGATCAGGAGCCCAAATTTAGTGGATTTGCTTAATTCCAGGTCACCTCATGAATTTCCGTGACCCTCTCCCGCTGCCTTGAAAACCCTAAAAATCAAAGTATACCATACTCACTCATCAGTTCTTATAATGAAACTTCAAATGCCTGCATCTCTGCGCGTTTTGAATATAAATCAATTCTAATTTTATATTCGTGTTCAGCGAGGTCAAAATGACCAGAAAAGATATTTTCTAGAATTTTTGAGATATAAAAAATGAAAGTTGAGTTTTGCCGGGGAAAGGTTCGGCTCCTGGGCCAAATTTTAAAAATCAAAAAATGGACAAATTGAAGCCCCTATAACTTTAGAAAATGACTTTATATTTGGTGTTCCAGTGTCACACTCTTGATCAGGAGCCCAAATTTAGTGGATTTGCTTAATTCCAGGTCATCTCATGAATTTCCTTGACCCTCTCCCGCTGCCTTGAAAACCCTAAAAATCAAAGTATAACATACTCACTCATCAGTTCTTATAATGAAACTTCAAATGCCTGCATCTCTGCGCGTTATGAATATAAATCAATTCTAATTTTATATTCGTGTTCAGCGAGGTCAAAATGACCAGAAAATATATTTTCGGGAATTTTTGAGATATAAAAAATGAAAGTTGAGTTTTGCCGGAAAAAAGTTCGGGCTCCTGGGCCAAATTTTAAAAATCAAAAAATGGACAAATTGACGTCCCTATAACTTTTGAAAATGACTATATAATTGGTGTTACAGTCTCACACTCTTGATCAGGAGCCCAAATTTAGTGGATTTGCTTAATTCCAGGTCACCTCATGAATTTCCGTGACCCTCTCCCGCTGCCATGAAAACCATAAAAATCAAAGTATAACATACTCACTCATGTTCTTATAATAAAACTTCAAATGCCTACATCTCTGCGCGTGCTGAAGATAAATCAATTCTAATTATATATTCGTGTTCAGCGAGGTCTAAATGACCAGAAAAGTTTGGGCCGGGAAAAGTTCGGGAATCCTGGACCAAATTTTAAAAATCAAAAAATGGACAAATTGACGCCCCTATAACTTTTGAAAATGATTATATATTTGGTGTTCCAGTGTCACACTCATGATCAGGAGCCCAAACTTAGTGGATTTGCTTAATTCCAGGTCACCTCATGAATTTCCGTGACCCTCTCCCGCTGCCTTGAAAACCCTAAAAATCAAAGTATAACATACTCACTCATCAGTTCTTATAATGAAACTTCAAATGCCTGCATCTCTGCGCGTTTTGAATATAAATCAATTCTAATTTTATATTCGTGTCCAGCGAGGTCTAAATGACCAGAAAAGATATTTTCGGGAAGTTTTGAGAAATAAAAAATGAAAGTTGAGTTTTGCCGGGGAAAGGTTCGGCTCCTGGGCCAAATTTTAAAAATCAAAAAATGGACAAATTGACGCCCCTATAACTTTTGAAAATGACTATATATTTGGTGTTCCAGTGTCACACTCATGATCAGGAGCCCAAACTTAGTGGATTTGCTTAATTCCAGGTCACCTCATGAATTTCCGTGACCCTCTCCCGCTGCCTTGAAAACCCTAAAAATCAAAGTATAACATACTCACTCATCAGTTCTTATAACGAAACTTCAAATGCCTGCATCTCTGCGCGTTTTGAATATAAATCAATTCTAATTTTATATTCGTGTCCAGCGAGGTCAAAATGACCAGAAAAGATATTTTCGAGAATTTTTGAGAAATAAAAAATGAAAGTTGAGTTTTGCCGGGGAAAGGTTCGGCTCCTGGGCCAAATTTTAAAAATCAAAAAATGGACAAATTGAAGCCCCTATAACTTTAGAAAATGACTATATATTTGGTGTTCCAGTGTCACACTCATGATCAGGAGCCCAAACTTAGTGGATTTGCTTAATTCCAGGTCACCTCATGAATTTCCGTGACCCTCTCCCGCTGCCTTGAAAACCCTAAAAATCAAATATAACATACTCACTCATCAGTTCTTATAATGAAACTTCAAATGCCTGCATCTCTGCGCGTTTTGAATATAAATCAATTCTAATTTTATATTCGTGTCCAGCGAGGTCAAAATGACCAGAAAAGATATTTTCGAGAATTTTTGAGAAATAAAAAATGAAAGTTGAGTTTTGCCGGGGAAAGGTTCGGCTCCTGGGCCAAATTTTAAAAATCAAAAAATGGACAAATTGAAGCCCCTATAACTTTAGAAAATGACTATATATTTGGTGTTCCAGTGTCACACTCATGATCAGGAGCCCAAACTTAGTGGATTTGCTTAATTCCAGTCACCTCAAGAATTTCCGTGACCCTCTCCCGCTGCCTTGAAAACCCTAAAAATCAAAGTATAACATACTCACTCATCAGTTCTTATAATGAAACTTCAAATGCCTGCATCTCTGCGCGTTTTGAATATAAATCAATTCTAATTTTATATTCGTATTCAGCAAGGTCAAAATGACCAGAAAAGATATTTTCGAGAATTTTAGAGAAATAAAAAATGAAAGTTGAGTTTTGCCGGGGAAAGGTTCGGCTCCTGGGCCAAATTTTAAAAATCAAAAAATGGACAAATTGAAGCCCCTATAACTTTAGAAAATGACTATATATTTGGTGTTCCAGTGTCACACTCATGATCAGGAGCCCAAACTTAGTGGATTTGCTTAATTCCAGGTCACCTCATGAATTTCCGTGACCCTCTCCCGCTGCCTTGAAAACCCTAAAAATCAAAGTATAACATACTCACTCATCAGTTCTTATAATGAAACTTCAAATGCCTGCATCTCTGCGCGTTTTGAATATAAATCAATTCTAATTTTATATTCGTGTTCAGCGAGGTCTAAATGACCAGAAAAGATATTTTCGGGAATTTTTGAGAAATAAAAAATGAAAGTTGAGTTTTGCCGGGGAAAGGTTCGGCTCCTGGCCATTTTAAAAATCAAAAAATGGACAAATTGACGCCCCTATAACTTTTGAAAATGACAATATATTTGGTGTTCCAGTGTCACACTCATGATCAGGAGCCCAAACTTAGTGGATTTGCTTAATTCCAGGTCACCTCATGAATTTCCGTGACCCTCTCCCGCTGCCTTGAAAACCCTAAAAATCAAAGTATAACATACTCACTCATCAGTTCTTATAATGAAACTTCAAAAGCCTGCATCTCTACGCGTTTTGAATATAAATCAATTCTAATTTTATATTCGTGTCCAGCGAGGTCAAAATGACCAGAAAAGATATTTTCGAGAATTTTTGAGAAATAAAAAATGAAAGTTGAGTTTTGCCGGGGAAAGGTTCGGCTCCTGGGCCAAATTTTAAAAATCAAAAAATGGACAAATTGACGCCCCTATAACTTTTGAAAATGACAATATATTTGGTGTTCCAGTGTCACACTCATGATCAGGAGCCCAAACTTAGTGGATTTGCTTAATTCCAGGTCACCTCATGAATTTCCGTGACCCTCTCCCGCTGCCTTGAAAACCCTAAAAATCAAAGTATAACATACTCACTCATCAGTTCTTATAATGAAACTTCAAATGCCTGCATCTCTGCGCGTTTTGAATATAAATCAATTCTAATTTTATATTCGTGTTCAGCGAGGTCTAAATGACCAGAAAAGATATTGTCGGGAATTTTTGAGAAATAAAAAATGAAAGTTGAGTTTTGCCGGCGAAAGGTTCGGCTCCTGGGCCAAATTTTAAAAATCAAAAAATGGACAAATTGACCCCCCTATAACTTTTGAAAATGACTATATATTTGGTGTTCCAGAGCCACACTCATGATCAGGAACCCAAACTTAGTGGATTTGCTTAATTCCAGGTCACCTCATGAATTTCCGTGACCCTCTCCCGCTGCCATGAAAACCCTAAAAATCAAAGTATAACATACTCACTCATCAGTTCTTATAATGAAACTTCAAATGCCTGCATCTCTGCGCGTTTTGAATATAAATCAATTCTAATTTTATATTCGTGTCCAGCGAGGTCTAAATGACCAGAAAAGATATTTTCGGGAATTTTTGAGAAATAAAAAATGAAAGTTGAGTTTTGCCGGGGATAGGTTCGGCTCCTGGGCCAAATTTTAAAAATCAAAAAATGGACAAATTGACGCCCCTATAACTTTTGAAAATGACTATATATTTGGTGTTCCAGTGTCACACTCATGATCAGGAGCCCAAACTTAGTGGATTTGCTTAATTCCAGGTCACCTCATGAATTTCCGTGACCCTCTCCCGCTGCCTTGAAAACCCTAAAAATCAAAGTATAACATACTCACTCATCAGTTCTTATAATGAAACTTCAAATGCCTGCATCTCTGCGCGTTTTGAATATAAATCAATTCTAATTTTATATTCGTGTCCAGCGAGGTCTAAATGACCAGAAAAGATATTTTCGGGAATTTTTGAGAAATAAAAAATGAAAGTTGAGTTTTGCCGGGGATAGGTTCGGCTCCTGGGCCAAATTTTAAAAATCAAAAAATGGACAAATTGACGCCCCTATAACTTTTGAAAATGACTATATATTTGGTGTTCCAGTGTCACACTCTTGATCAGGAGCCCAAATTTAGTGGATTTGCTTAATTCCAGTCACCTCATGAATTTCCGTGACCCTCTCCCGCTGCCTTGAAAACCCTAAAAATCAAAGTATAACATACTCACTCATCAGTTCTTATAATGAAACTTCAAATGCCTGCATCTCTGCGCGTTTTGAATATAAATCAATTCTAATTTTATATTCGTGTCCAGCGAGGTCTAAATGACCAGAAAAGATATTTTCGGGAAGTTTTGAGAAATAAAAAATGAAAGTTGAGTTTTGCCGGGGAAAGGTTCGGCTCCTGGGCCAAATTTTAAAAATCAAAAAATGGACAAATTGACGCCCCTATAACTTTTGAAAATGACTATATATTTGGTGTTCCAGTGTCACACTCATGATCAGGACCCAAACTTAGTGGATTTGCTTAATTCCAGGTCACCTCATGAATTTCCGTGACCCTCACCCACTGCCTTGAAAACCCTAAAAATCAAAGTATAACATACTCACTCATCAGTTCTTATAATGAAACTTCAAATGCCTGCATCTCTGAGCGTTTTGAATATAAATCAATTCTAATTTTATATTCGTGTCCAGCGAGGTCTAAATGACCAGAAAAGATATTTTCGGGAATTTTTGAGAAATAAAAAATGAAAGTTGAGTTTTGCCGGGGAAAGGTTCAGCTCCTGGGCCAAATTTTAAAAATCAAAAAATGGACAAATTGACGCCCCTAGAACTTTTGAAAATGACTATATATTTGGTGTTCCAGTGTCACACTCTTGATCAGGAGCCCAAATTTAGTGGATTTGCTTAATTCCAGGTCACCTCATGAATTTCCGTGACCCTCTCCCGCTGCCTTGAAAACCCTAAAAATCAAAGTATAACATACTCACTCATCAGTTCTTATAATGAAACTTCAAATGCCTGCATCTCTGCGCGTTTTGAATATAAATCAATTCTAATTTTATATTCGTATTCAGCAAGGTCTAAATGACCAGAAAAGATATTTTCGGGAATTTTAGAGAAATAAAAAATGAAAGTTGAGTTTTGCCGGGGAAAGGTTCAGCTCCTGGGCCAAATTTTAAAAATCAAAAAATGGACAAATTGACGCCCCTAGAACTTTTGAAAATGACTATATATTTGGTGTTCCAGTGTCACACTCATGATCAGGAGCCCAAACTTAGTGGATTTGCTTAATTCCAGGTCACCTCATGAATTTCCGTGACCCTCTCCCGCTGCCTTGAAAACCCTAAAAATCAAAGTATAACATACTCACTCATCAGTTCTTATAATGAAACTTCAAATGCCTGCATCTCTGCGCGTTTTGAATATAAATCAATTCTAATTTTATATTCGTGTCCAGCGAGGTCAAAATGACCAGAAAAGATATTTTCGAGAATTTTTGAGAAATAAAAAATGAAAGTTGAGTTTTGCCGGGGAAAGGTTCGGCTCCTGGGCCAAATTTTAAAAATCAAAAAATGGACAAATTGAAGCCCCTATAACTTTAGAAAATGACTATATATTTGGTGTTCCAGTGTCACACTCATGATCAGGAGCCCAAACTTAGTGGATTTGCTTAATTCCAGGTCACCTCATGAATTTCCGTGACCCTCTCCCGCTGCCTTGAAAACCCTAAAAATCAAAGTATAACATACTCACTCATCAGTTCTTATAATGAAACTTCAAATGCCTGCATCTCTGCGCGTTTTGAATATAAATCAATTCTAATTTTATATTCGTGTCCAGCGAGGTCTAAATGACCAGAAAAGATATTTTCGGGAAGTTTTGAGAAATAAAAAATGAAAGTTGAGTTTTGCCGGGGAAAGGTTCGGCTCCTGGGCCAAATTTTAAAAATCAAAAAATGGACAAATTGACGCCCCTATAACTTTTGAAAATGACTATATATTTGGTGTTCCAGTGTCACACTCATGATCAGGAGCCCAAACTTAGTGGATTTGCTTAATTCCAGGTCACCTCATGAATTTCCGTGACCCTCTCCCGCTGCCTTGAAAACCCTAAAAATCAAAGTATAACATACTCACTCATCAGTTCTTATAATGAAACTTCAAATGCCTGCATCTCTGCGCGTTATGAATATAAATCAATTCTAATTTTATATTCGTGTCCAGCGAGGTCAAAATGACCAGAAAAGATATTTTCGGGAATTTTTGAGAAATAAAAAATGAAAGTTGAGTTTTGCCGGAAAAAAGTTCGGCTCCTGGGCCAAATTTTAAAAATCAAAAAATGGACAAATTGACGCCCCTATAACTTTTGAAAATGACTATATAATTGGTGTTCCAGTCTCACACTCTTGATCAGGAGCCCAAATTTAGTGGATTTGCTTAATTCCAGCTCACCTCATGAATTTCCGTGACCCTCTCCCGCTGCCTTGAAAACCCTAAAAATCAAAGTATAACATACTCACTCATCAGTTCTTATAATGAAACTTCAAATGCCTGCATCTCTGCGCGTTATGAATATAAATCAATTCTAATTTTATATTCGTGTTCAGCGAGGTCAAAATGACCAGAAAAGATATTTTCGGGAATTTTTGAGAAAGAAAAAATGAAAGTTGAATTTTGCCGGAAAAAAGTTCGGCTCCTGGGCCAAATTTTAAAAATCAAAAAATGGACAAATTGACGCCCCTATAACTTCTGAAAATGACTATATAATTGGTGTTCCAGTCTCACACTCTTGATCAGGAGCCCAAATTTAGTGGATTTGCTTAATTCCAGGTCACCTCATGAATTTCCGTGACCCTCTCCCGCTGCCTTGAAAACCCTAAAAATCAAAGTAAACATACTCACTCATCAGTTCTTATAATGAAACTTCAAATGCCTGCATCTCTGCGCGTTATGAATATAAATCAATTCTAATTTTATATTCGTGTCCAGCGAGGTCAAAATGACCAGAAAAGATATTTTCGGGAATTTTTGAGAAATAAAAAATGAAAGTTGAGTTTTGCCGGAAAAAAGTTCGGCTCCTGGGCCAAATTTTAAAAATCAAAAAATGGACAAATTGACGCCCCTATAACTTTTGAAAATGACTATATAATTGGTGTTCCAGTCTCACACTCATGATCAGGAGCCCAAACTTAGTGGATTTGCTTAATTCCAGGTCACCTCATGAATTTCCGTGACCCTCTCCCGCTGCCTTGAAAACCCTAAAAATCAAAGTATAACATACTCACTCATCAGTTCTTATAATGAAACTTCAAATGCCTGCAACTCTGCGCGTTTTGAATATAAATCAATTCTAATTTTATATTCGTGTCCAGCGAGGTCTAAATGACCAGAAAAGATATTTTCGGGAATTTTTGAGAAATAAAAAATGAAAGTTGAGTTTTGCCGGGGAAAGGTTCGGCTCCTGGGCCAAATTTTAAAAATCAAAAAATGGACAAATTGACGCCCCTATAACTTTTGAAAATGACTATATATTTGGTGTTCCAGTGTCACACTCATGATCAGGAGCCCAAACTTAGTGGATTTGCTTAATTCCAGGTCACCTCATGAATTTCCGTGACCCTCTCCCGCTGCCTTGAAAACCCTAAAAATCAAAGTATAACATACTCACTCATCAGTTCGTATAATGAAACTTCAAACCTGCATCTCTGCGCGTTTTGAATATAAATCAATTCTAATTTTATATTCGTGTTCAGCGAGGTCAAAATGACCAGAAAAGATATTGTCGAGAATTTTTGAGAAATAAAAAATGAAAGTTGAGTTTTGCCGGGGAAAGGTTCGGCTCCTGGGCCAAATTTTAAAAATCAAAAAATGGACAAATTGAACCCCCCATAACTTCAGAAAATGACTTTATATTTGGTGTTCCAGTGTCACACTCTTGATCAGGAGCACAAAATTAGTGGATTTGCTTAATTCCAGGTCACCTCATGAATTTCCGTGACCCTCTCCCGCTGCCTTGAAAACCCTAAAAATCAAAGATAACACACTCACTCATCAGTTCTTATAATGAAACTTCAAATGCCTGTATCTCTTCGCGTTTTAATATAAATCAATTCTAATTTTATATTCGTGTTCAGCGAGGTCTAAATGACCAGAAAAGATATTTTCGGGAATTTTTGAGGAAGCAAAAATGAAAGTTGAATTTTGCCGGGGAAAGGTTCGGCTCCTGGTCGAAATTTTAAAAATCAAAAAATGGACAAATTGACGCCCCTATAACTTCTGAAAATGACTATATATTTGGTGTTCCAGTGTCACACTCTTGATCAGGAGCCCAAATTTAGTGGATTTGCTTAATTCCAGGTCACCTCATGAATTTCCGTGACCCTCTCCCGCTGCCTTGAAAACCCTAAAAATCAAAGTATAACATACTCACTCATCAGTTCTTATAATGAAACCTCAAATGCCTGCATCTCTGCGCGTTTTGAATATAAATCAATTCTAATTTTATATTCGTGTTCAGCGAGGTCTAAATGACCAGAAAAGATATTTTCGGGAATTTTTGAGGAAGCAAAAATGAAAGTTGAATTTTGCCGGGGAAAGGTTCGGCTCCTGGTCGAAATTTTAAAAATCAAAAAATGGACAAATTGACGCCCCTATAACTTCTGAAAATGACTATATATTTGGTGTTCCAGTGTCACACTCTTGATCAGGAGCCCAAATTTAGTGGATTTGCTTAATTCCAGGTCATCTCATGAATTTCCGCGACCCTTTCCCGCTGCCTTGAAAACCCTAAAAATCGATGTATAACATACTCACTCATCAGTTCTTATAATGAAACTTCAAATGCCTGCATCTCTGCGCGTTTTGAATATAAGTCAATTCTAATTTTATATTCGTATTCAGCAAGGTCTAAATGACCAGAAAAGATATTTTCGGGAATTTTAGAGAAATAAAAAATGAAAGTTGAGTTTTGCCGGGGAAAGGTTCGGCTCCTGGGCCAAATTTTAAAAATCAAAAATGGACAAATTAACCACCTATAACTTTTGAAAATGACCATATATCTGGTGTTCCAGTCTCACACTCTTGATCAGGAGCCCAAATGTAGTGGATTTGCTTAATTCCAGGTCACCTCATGAATTTCCGTGACCCTCTCCCGCTGCCTTGAAAACCCTAAAAATCAAAGTATAACATACTCACTCATTCATCAGTTCTTATAATGAAACTTCAAATGCCTGCAACTCTTGCGAGTTTTTAAGATAAATCAATTCTGATCATTTAATCGTGTTCAGCGAGGTCTAAATGACCAGATTTTATACTTTCGGGAGTTTTTGGAAAATATATATTGCAAGTTGAGTTTTGCCGAGCAAATGTTCGGCCCCTGGTCCAAATATTAAAAATCGAAAAATGAATAAAATGACCCCCCTATAAATTTTGAAAATGACTATATATCTCGTGTTTCGGTGTCACACTCTCGCTCAAGAGCCCAAATTTAGTGGATTTGCTTGATTCCAGATCACCTCATGAATTTCCGTAACCCTCTCCCGTTGCCTTGAAAACCCTAAAAACCTATGTTAACATACACACTCATCGATTCCTAAATTATAATTTCAAATGCCTGTATCTTTGCGCGTTTTGAAGATACATCAATTCT
>ARYC01014619.1:0-13167 GCA_000711775.1 Oxytricha trifallax
AAACTCAAGATAAGACATATCAATAGAGCAGATAGAGTTGTAGATAAGTAAGATAAATTTCAGAAATCTCCCTAATTATCCAAAAGTGCATTTTTAGTGATTAAATTAAACAAATTTACTATATATTTCACATTAAAACCTATTAATAATCCTAACCCCTAACAAATTCCCTACTAATCAAAGCACTTAAAACCTCATTAAGTGGTTTTGGGGTTTTAATTTGCGGTACTATTTTATTGCATCGTGGAGTGGGATAACTTGACTTTAATGTGAGAGTATAATATATCGAATATAAAGGCAACCAATCAAAGTAAAGTTATCCAACTCCGGATGCAATAAAATAGTAACGCCATTAGTAAAGTCCAACTAATTTTGAATTCTCAATGGAAAGAGCCAAGATCGTTTAAATTGACCAACTTTAACTGCCAATATTTTTATTTAAATTCAATTTAATTAATGTTAAAATCCAAATTCAAAAGTATTTTACAATAGTTTATTTTAAACAATATCTTTTTATTAATTATATGATAATACTTGATACTTGCCAGTCATCAAGATATACTTGCAGAGATATTACATATGAAAATATGAGATTTTAATAAAATAAATAATTTATTTAAAAAAATTTATGAATTATATATTAATACTAAAAAAATATAATATTCCTTATATAATACAAAAATTTATCTTAATTGATTGATTCTTTTGCATTAAATTTATAAATAGTATCCTTTTCAAATATTAAATTATTAATAATTGAGATATTTTTAAGTGACTCTATTTTTTTTAAAAAAAACTTGAACTTTTAAGTATATATTTAAGCAATAATTAAAATGCTTAAGAGTTTCTAATCATTTGTGAATATTGATAAAATCTTTGAGTTAATGAATGAACACATTCAGAATTATAATAACTAATGTAACAATGATATGCAGGGGATAGATTTTTATCCTTAATATGTGATATATGACAGTTTCATTAAATCTTTATTAATTAAAATTAAGAGTTTATTTTTAATTCAAACTGATTAAAATTCAATAATAATCGAAATTATCTTTTACAAAATGTATACAACCATCTGAGGAATTGTTCATAAGATTAAGATCGTCTAAGGAACTCTAATATGAGGATTTAAGGGTAATGATAAATAATACTTAAATAATTTTATTAAGTTTAATTGACAAAAAATTTCTAGAAATAATTTATTTGAGGAAATTAAGTACTATTAAATATAAATACTTTAATTTTGTAGTTATTTAAATAATTTTTTTTTTAACTTAAAATTAATAGAAATGAAAATTATCAATTCTTTATTTCTGAATAGAAAAGAAGATATATAATATTTTTTTATTTAGGAACATACTATTAGTAATTAAGATATAAATTTTAATTACTTTTAGTTGATTAATCTCACTGATAAATGTAATAAAACATATTCTACATATAAAAGTATATTCAATTAATAATTTCTTCAAATAAACATTGATTTTTTTTTTAATTAAAGCAGAAGAATAATAAGTCTATTACTTATAAGCAAAATAATATCATTAGCAAATAAATATTAAACAGTATTAAGTCAATATTATACATGTATTTATCAATGTCCCTAAAATTTAGTTAGCCAAATAGTCTAGAGCTTAATGTATTTGAATCCTTTCAGGAGAAGTGATGAAATTCAAAAAATTCAGTTTTATTCAAGATATAAGCAAAGAATTAATGTTATTTGTAATTATTTTATACCAGATAATAAAATATTTGGATATTCTAGACGAGGATTAAACATAGAAATCAAGAAATAATTAATGTCATCTGTATTCCTCTATCCGTTTCAGTTGAGAGCCAAAAAAGATACATATTAACTATAGAGCATATAATGAATTTTAATTACATCATATAAAGTAGGCACTCTTGAGTTATGAAAATATATATTCTAACTTAAAGAATAAATTAAATCTAAAAATTTTTAAGGCAAATTTTAAATATAAAAATTCTACAATAAAAATTTAAAAGGAAATCAAAACCTATAACGGCTAAAAATAAAAAAGTTCATATTTTTTTAAAAAAGTATATTTTAATGCATTATTACTTTATAATTTACAGTAAAATAATCTCCGGTCTTCATGTATTTTCCTTATAATTGAATAGTTATAATTCTTTTAAATGTATAAAAGTATACCTTTCGTAAAACAATTAATATATATATATATATTACTCAATATTATGAAATTAATGTAGTATTTTTTATTTATAATTCTATACCATGCAAAAATTTATTTTATAAAAATGACTAATCTTTTCTTTGCTAGTTTAATAAACAGAAATTATTTTTATCATTTATTTGTAGTATTTGCTATAAAATAAGCTTTTTTAAATATAAAATTTTATCATAGTCATAGATCAATGTCTATAGCAATTTTTAAATTATACATGCAACATATGATGGGACTAATTTATCTATTTTAAGCGAAGTAAATTAAAAATAACATTGTTCATACTTTTAAAGTCAAAGCAAATAAATACAGAACTCAACAAATATTAGAGACTATCATTTTTAATAATATAAAGTTTTCTATTTAAATCATTTGTACCAACCTTTTATTATTAATTTGTCTTCATGAATATTTTAAATAATTATTAAATATCTTAAGTTTACATAATTTTTGGGATTTATAATTTTTAAAATCAATGAAATTAGAATCCGAATCTAAAGCTCTTTTGTTTTAGATGTTAATATAATTACCAAAACAAGTAGCTGTGTCCATTCATACACATAATTTTCTCAAAAGAATTAATTAAAAAGCACAATTTTTGCTTATTTTTATTTAACTTTATTAATGAGCTCAGAACGTCAGTATTGTTTAATAAAATATATTTAATATACTTAATTAACTAAGCAAAGAATTATAAAAACTAAAAGCCCAAATGAATTAATTGAATTAGCTGAAAGTGTCTAAAATATTACGGATCCTATATTGATTATTGGTAAATTAAATGGAATTGAAGTAGAAGAAGACGAGGGAGAAGATAATGAAATTAAATTAAAAATAAACTTAATATATTATAATTACATACTTTTAATATATATATATATATTAAATTCTACATTTTAAATCAAAATGACTACATTTATTTAGAATAATTAATTTATTTATTAAGTTTTATTTATTTAAAATAGTTTAATATTTTTTTCTTCATTTTTTATATACTGAGTAAGTATATCTAAACTTAAAAATAATAGAAAATATTAATTGCTGTAACAATTCTTTTAAATTGCATTATAATAAGGGTTTTATAAATTATAGAGAGTGGAAATTTTCGGTATCAACACAAAAAAAATTAAATTTCCTATTATTTCTTAATATATAATGCTTTATCTTACTTTATAACGAAAAACTAATATTGAAATTAACAACTACACGCTAGTTGATTAGTATTAGTTATGGAATTTCTTAATTATCTTTAAAAGTAAAAATATGACTTAGATAGTATGATGAATTCTCAGAAAATAAAAAAATATAAACATAAAATACTTATTTTTTGAAAAATTAATGATATTTATAGCATTAAATATTTTGACATTTTAAAATTTGAAATGTATTCTTTTGTTTAACAATTTATATCTTTTGAAAGAGAAAACAGAAAAACTAATTTTTTAAAAGTTTTAAACAATTATAAATTTATTCTAATTAATAATTTATAGTTTGTTGGAATAATTTAAATGAAATTGAAAACCCAGAAGAAGATAGAAATTATGATGAAGAGCTAAAATTAAGTGAGATTCGTCAAGATTATTAAATAAACAATAAATTTTATTGAAAATAATGAAAAGATATCATGCTTCTATGTGATTAAACATAAATGATATTATTATTAAAACTTTCAAGTCCAAATACACAAAAACACATTCCTTTAAAATTTTACTCTTACTTAAGTAATATATTAAGTTTTTCTTGCATGCTTGTATTAGAGGCTTAGTTCAAATACGTTTATTCTTTTTTTAGTAATAAAAATAATGTCAATTTTTTTAAGTTACAAATATAAAAAGTAAATTTTACAATATTTCTAAAATAAAGTTCAAAATTAATAATCTTTGCTATATCTATAAGTTGTGTGATTTTTTGGGTTATAACACACTTAATTTAGGGGAATTTATTGTGATAATAAAGGTGCGCATTCAAGACTTAATACACATTTCATAGCAAGTTATTTACGATGTTTTTGGGAAATATGTGTTAAATTTATTACAATTTATTTAAGACTTCAAATATTTTTATAAAATAAGAAATATATCTTAAAAAATTATAATATTAAAATTTTATTTTAGATTCTGAGGAAGAAATCAAATCTGGATCTATAGATGAAGATGATATTTAAAATATAAAATTATTTAAGGATTTATAATTATATTTTGTTTAGGCATACCTGTCACAACACCACACCTTTTATATTTAAATCGTTAATTCAATAGAGTGAATCAAAACCCCAAAACCCCTTAATGAGTTTTATATGTGTTTTGATTGATGAGAGTAATGTTGGGGAATAGGGTTTGTTTATGTTCGGAGGCATCATTTCCACTCTAGTTATGAAATTATGAAAGTATTTTATGATAATTATTTTTATACTTAACTTGTATGTTTTCATATCTACATATATAAAACCCCATAGATCAATTAAGAAGCGAGGATTGGAGTTAAGAACAATTTGATTAAAAATAATTATAATTGGCTAATATTATAAATAATTAGGCTTAAAATCAAATTTACACACCCTGATTGGATTATTTTATTAGGACAATTAATCGAGTCATTTGTTTTTATAATTAGCCCAACATTATAATTATAAGCCAATAATAATTAATTCTTAATTTAATTGTTCTTAACCCCAATTCTCATGCCTTAATTGATCTAGGGGTTTTTATTATACCATTTTTATTATGAAAATAAATTTTTATCTTACATTTCTATCTCATTTACATATTTTTCAAAAGTTATCACTTTATCTGATCGTTTTTATGAAGTTAGATAAGTACATTATTTCATATATTTGGGATTTATGCAAAAATATTTTTCAAATTTTTATCATAAAATTTTTTTTAATTAGATTCAATACTTTCATTTTATTTAGATTGCGTTCTTATTTAACATTTCTTTGCTCAATAAAAAGAGTTTAGATACTTAATTAAAGTTAAAATAAGAAATATGCATAAAATGAGTCATTTTTAGGTGTTTTGTAGATTTAATTATATCATGTTTCAGTTTAAGAATTTTTATAAATGGAGATCAATCTTAAAATTTTGTATTTCTAATGTCAATAAAATTTTTGACAACTATTAAATATGGGCATTATATTGGAAGTCAACCTTGTAAAGATACGTCGAGAAAGTTTGCAAGAAATTTAACAAGTTTCAGAGTTGGATATCAAATTTAACTTATTAAATACCATTAAATCAGTATTAAATTTGTTTAAATTTAATTAGTACTGATACTAATTCCGTTTGATTTTAATTGGTTCCAATTTAATAGTGCCAAAACTTAATTTGTACCTAGTTTTAAACCAATGAGGTTTTAATGCAAAAGTTTCAATTTGGTTTAAAACTTAATTGGTACCAGTACCAACCTGAATTTTATCTATGTTGGTACCAAAACATTTGAAATAATGGAGTTCCTAAGAATTATAAGATGATATTTTCATAAAATTTAGATATCATAATTAGGTAAGTAAAGCAAATAAATAATGTACTATCATAAAAATTTTTAAAGTGGAATTATTTCTACATAGCATTTATATAGATGTAATAATGATATGAAATAAAAAAATAAAAACCTCAAACATGAAAATAATTAATTACACATTGAATCTATAAAAAAAATTAAAATAATCAAAAAGAAACCCTAGTCCCCAACATTACCCTCATAAATCAAAACACATATAAAACTCATTAAGAAGTTTTGGGGTTTTTAATGATCTGGCCAAAAATTTGGGATGAAAATGACTAATATAGCATTAAAATATAAAATTTAGCAACTCTTAATATGAATAAATTAAAAATTTAATGTACTTTTATCATAAAAATTAAGTTTTTTTACAAATATTTTTTATGTCAATAGTCGGGTTTTTTTGGAAAAATATTTTAAAACATAAAATGTTTGAATTGCATGATCAATTGTGTTTTCTATTTAGAATGATAATATTGATAAAAATTTTATTAATAAAATAAACTTGATTGTAAAATAAAATTACAAAATTACATTCTAATTAGAGAGATCATAGGATCAATCTATTCAAAGAACTATTTTATATTAATATTTAATTTTTTTAAAAAAGTTCACTATTCATTATATCAAAATATACATAAACTTTTGAATTTACTCAACTCAAGAATTGCTTAATTTTATCTTATTTAAAGATAATTTGACCAGAACTATGACTAATTTGAATAAAAATTTCGGGGGGGCAACACCTGAACCAGTAAATTATATTCATATTCTACCCTTCTTAAAACTCTGTAAATACATGACTAAGGTCAATTAAGGGCCAATAAATCTGAATTCATTACTAAATTTACCCTAGACTACTCCATCAGGTCTAAAAGATCAACTTTTATATAAATTTATCAAATAAATATTCAGTTTTTTACAGATTTTTTTTAAAATCTTTTTTAATTTTTTCTTCATTTTTATTAATATAAGTAGAATAACAATTCCAAATCCTATTCTATTGGAGGTATCCATAAAAAGATAGGGGTGGGTATACCGAATCTATATAAATAATAACCACCCTATGCTTTTATGCGATACCCTCAAAAGAAATAGAATTGAAATGTATTCTACTTATATTAATAAAAATGAAGAAAAAATTAAAAAAGATTTTAAAAAAAATCTGTAAAAAACTGAATATTTATTTGATAAATTTATATAAAAGTTGATCTTTTAGACCTGATGGAGTAGTCTAGGGTAAATTTAGTAATGAATTCAGATTTATTGGCCCTTAATTGACCTTAGTCATGTATTTACAGAGTTTTAAGAAGGGTAGAAATATGAAAAAAAGTTACTGGTTCAGGTGTTGCCCCCAAATTTTCATATATTAATATTGTAGTAATCAAACAAGTACCACCTTTAGTTTTGAAATAAATAAATTTCTTATACATATTTTTTGGTTTTATTATTCTGTTTTTTTCTAATTTTTCTTTTTATTATTCTTAACTTTTTAAAATTACATTATCGATAAAGATATAGAAATTTAAATGATGATTTAATAAAATTTGCCTTAAAGTAATTCTATTTAAATTTACTTTTTTAAAATAAGTATTAAAATCTTAAAATTCAATAGAGCTATATAAAACTCTAATTGATTAAAAGATTCAATAAAAAATTAATAAATTTAAGTATTATGAAAACTAATTTAGAATCGAAAAAAGGGAATTAAAATTTCAAAATAAAAATTTAAGGTTTAATATTTTAAGTGTTAGCTCTTTTATGAAAGATAAAAACTATAAAATCTAATATTTTATTACAAAATCTTTAACAATAAATTATAACTAACTTTTTTAATAATAATTGCACATTTTCAATTGTTATACTTTCACACGCACTTTTCTTTATATATTTAAAGCATTTTTGTTTATTATTAATTCACAAAATTTTACTATAAATTATAAATTAAAAACTAATATGTTTTACAATTTTAATTATATTAATGACAAGGACTATCTAATGTGCTGCTTTATATTACAATATCTAGCAGATGAATTCTAAAAAGTTAGAAAGACTAAATAAGAAAGATTCATGAAATTCGTAATTAATACTCTTAAATTATACAAAAGAGAAATTAAAAGGGAACCATTAATTGCTTAAGAACTCTTAAAACAGATGTGTAATATGATGATTGAATATTATTGAAATATTCATAAAAATGAAAATTTATTGTTTGGTAAATTTAGAATTGATTTAGTTAATTGAGTTTCAAAATTATTATGTAATAACATTTTAAAGAATTAATTTTAATTTGTTTTATAATAAAATATATTTAAGATATATTTGGCCTAATATTTTTAATTGCTTAATCGATCTTTATACTAAAATACTTGTATGATGCTATTATATTGCATTAAAAAGTGAGAGATTATTTTCTTTTTTTAAGTACATTATAATACCGCTAAATAAAATTAGTCATGCTATATAATTAAATTATATTCTTCTCATTATTCTATGATACATTAGTATTTCATGAGTTTAATCAAATTATATTGAAATAATAATAATTTCTAGGTTAACCTTATAAAGCAAAAATTATTATCGCTAACTTTGATTGAATTATATTCAAGTTACTTTTTAATTTTAAAAACATGAATAATTATTTTTTACCTTAAATAAGAAAATAAAAAACTTAATTGAATTTTCTAATTTATTTATTGACCGATTGGTAAATATATTTCTTTAACAATAATACGGAGGTATTCAACTTTTTACAAGTGAAATAACATTATAAATGTATTTTGTTTTCCTAAATAAACAAAAATATTATTTTGTAAACTAATCTTTTTTATTCAAAAATATTAATTCTTCTATAGTTATGTCATTTTAATATTTATATTTTTAATTCTCTGAGAATTTGTAATACTAAATTACGAGAGAACTATTGCTAATCCACAAAATTCTATCATTAAGTTACTAACTACTCTGATTGATGAAGATAGCAAATTATCTAATGTTGAGAGTCCAATTATAGTAAACCCCATTAGTTAATTTATAATGAAGATTAGGAGTTTGGAACAATTATTATAAATATTATTAATATTTGAATAAATTAAATATAATAATGCCAAAATTAAATTTGCACACCCTTTTGGATTGTTTTATATAAAATATTAATCGATCCATTGGTTTTAATAATTATATCAAACATCATTAATTTCCGTCTATAATAATTATGGTATTTTCTAATTGTTCTAAACTCTTAATCTTCATTCTTTGTTGACTAAAGGGATTTTATTCATAATTAAATTATTTACTCCTTGTAAAATTATATTATTAATCATAAATTTTTGAAAATTAATATATAGATTAATCAACAAGTTAACGTAATATATTTAATATATCTAAGTTTGTAATTGAAACGGATAAAAATATTTCAATCCAAAACAAAAACATCTCTAATTTCATTATATAAATCAATTGAAAATCAATAAGTAAGTAATTTTTCTCTTATCTTCTAAATTATATAACACTAATTTCACATATTTATTTATTTTTACCTACATATTTTATTCATTTTTTAATATTTAAGGTTTTGGCTCACACAAACTGCGCATTTTTCTTTTCCATAACTATGAAGTGTGTTATACAAGTAATCAAAAAATCTAACAATAATAAAATAGCATACTATATCAAACAACTGTGCGTAACAGTAATTGATTTTAGAAATAAAAAAATAATTAATTTATAATTGCATAATTAAAACTAAAGAGAATAATATGATTTATACTTAATACAAAAGTACCATTTTTATCAAGCTTTTATATAAATCAATTTCTTAATATAGAATTATAAGCAGTTATTTAAATTCTTTATCTTTCAATTTAATAATTGTTTTCAATTTTATCAACAATAAAAAAGTATAATTTATTTTTTTATAAAATGTAAAAGAAAATGGTTGCATGTAAGTTATAATTGGAGATTAATTCTATTATTTGTTTCTATTAAATAAATTAGTGAATCTTATCAAAATTTAAAGAATTAAATTAAATCAATTAATTAGCTATGAAAATTTCAAAATAATTTGATGTGATAATCAGTGAGTGGGGCTGTAATGACGAAAAAACTCATAAAATCTATTTCGCATTAAGAATTTCTCAATCTTATTCATAATTTATTATCACCACAGCTTCTAACAAATATATTTAAGCAAGTATGTATATATTGAATTTAATTATCATTAACAAAAAGCTTAGAATTGATTTTTTAGTGCATCCTTTTATGGTTTTCAAACAACTAATAGTAGTAGAATCACATTTTAACTATGCGTCGGAAATTAATTCTCATGATTGATTGCTTTTCGACTTCAGCTACTTTTTCAAGGCAAAGCGCTACCTTTTCCTACTCTATGAAAACTAACTTATTCCATTTAGTTAATTAATCTTTTGAGAGAACTGAAATTATTGCATAAATTACACTAGAGGAGTGTAAAAACTTACATGCTGAATCCTAATTACTATCATATATGGTAAATCTCTCTTAATTCTCTGTAGATGTTTAAGTTCCATTGAAAAAATTAAATAGAAAGCCATTAACTTTATAATTTTTGAATTGATATTTCAAAAAAATACACAAAGTAATATTTCTTTAATTAAATTAATTTTTTTAATAAATTCTAAAAATAATATCTTAGTCGTAGAAAACTTTACTTAGTTTTATACTGAGCATATTTTTACTGAAAATAAAATTATAAATTAAAAATATATATGATTAATAAATATTAAGTTTCCTTCAATTTAATTCTTTTTAAGAATAATAAAAATGTTTAAATTTTAATAATTATAGTATTGCTTTGTGACTTAATTGAACAATAAATAGAAGAACAGAATTCTTGGACACTTAAGTCTAAAGTTATTGATGAAGAATTAATGCAAATCCATTTTGACACTTCCTTAAACTCCTAGATTCCAATAATCAAAAGAATATCTGCCTTAGCTAATGTAAGGCAAATTAAGGTGAATAAATTATTTTTCTACATTTAATTTAAATTATTTTAAAATTATTATACCATTATAAATTCTAAAGCAAGTATCTACTCAAATAACTGATGCCTATTAAAATCAAAGTCCTGCTTATTACGAAAAATATCTCGAAATTGTCGATCAATACTTTTCAAGAGAGCAATTTGAAAGAGTAAAACCATTGATAATATATTTGCTGAAAAATGTGAATGAAAAAATTGATTTTAACATTATAATCAAAGAGCTTGAATCTGAAAATAAAAGCGATAACCGCAAATATTTTAGATTAATATATATTTAACAAGCCATTAATTATTATAAAATCATTATCTTACAGTTATTAAATATCAATGGGTCAAAAACTTTACATCAGTTGGGGAGGACCTTGTAATGTATAATATTTTACTAGATGTGAAAATGGTAATGAGAATCTAAGATACTTTGAAGTAGGGTTTGAATTAGAGATTTTAAGAAAAATATGTTCAAAAATGGGAAAATAAACCAGTACTTAAATACCAGGTCGGCTTAGCAATTTATTAACATCATTTCTTGAATAAAGAGCTTGACCTTATAAATCTATACATTAAAATTATTAAAAGAAAGTTTTATAATTAATTATAAAAAATGCAAAATATTAATGGTGTATTAAACATAAAAATATAGTTTATTAATTATTGTAAAACTAATTTGAATCTAAGTTCTTATATGGAGCATTTCACGAGAAATACGGAGCTTGATTAATCTATATTAAAAAGAATCATTCAAAGAGACTACTCTGTAAACTAGTATTTTATAATTATATTAGCTTAATAACTTCTCAATACTTTGATTAAATCAATTAAAAATTTTCCATTTTAATATTCATTCTTTAATCGCAATATTAATATCTCTATGATAATAAAAGCTTATAAGAACGAGAATTATTATCTTACACTATCAACGCATGTATCCAATCTGATTCTCAGTGCTATTTTGCCCAATTATTCAGGAATCCAGTAGATGTGGCAAATATATATATGCCATTCAATCTCAACCATTAGGATGATATAGCATACTATACTTTCAGATAAATGTATGATATTGAAGATACCTCTCTTTTAGTCTACAAAGAATTTATATATTTTATATTTTATTCTAATAAGTTAATCCTAATAGATTTAATAAAAGTAAATGAATTAATATATCTTTTATATTTTTAGAAAATAATTGTATTAAAGCATTCACGAAATATTAATGTAAAAATCAAACTTGTAAAGCACCATTTTTCGTGACGGAATTAAAACCTTAAAAATAAATATTGTGTGAGGACTTTTATTATCCTAAAACTGCTTAAAAAATATTCATTTTCAATATATAATGATTTTTTTACTTTTACCTCCATTTATTCAATAAAATAATAATTTATTTTTAAGTGGTTGAACTAAAACTATTAAGACTTTATCGATTTCAAAAGAGCTCGATAATTTCAAACATTAGCTTTAGTAAATTAAAATGAATTCTGGATATTTCTCATAGGGAATTGTCAGCAAAAAATAAAGCATCACTTTGATAGGTAAAAGATTTATGAAAATTTAGTGACCCATTCAAACAATCAACATCAAGTCAAGCTAAGAAAATGAAAGAAAAATTGAGACAATAAAACAGCAACTTAAAAAGATAAGGATTAAGAAATTGCCATATAATTCTAATCTTATTTTTGTCTCAAACTATAAACCCCTTTATAAATCCTAATAAATATTTTATATCCGTAAATCTTATTTTAATAAAATATTCAAATCAAACTTTTGAATTGATTTTATATTTTTTTATCGTAATTACAAATTAAATAAAAAACCATTTTAATTCAAATAAATACTTTAGAGGTCAAAGAATTCTTTCTTTTTTTTTAATCTTTCAAAGTAAATTTAATGTTTTTTAGATTTTAATCGATAAAATATATTTTATGGTGTTGATAATCGATAGTATACTTTATGATAAATTATGGATTAAAATATATACAATTCTATTAAGCAAAATAGAATAATATAAAAAAAACTTTAATATTTTTAACTCAATCGCAAGTATTTTTATAATTAGAGCATATAAATTTTGTAAGAAAATAATACAAGAACAAAAGATTTGAACCCCAAATTGTTAAATCTTTAATTGGCACAAATATCTGATCATTTTAAAACTAATTATAATTAATTTACATTAAAAATTGATTATATTAATGTTAAATTATTTATTAGATTATTTAATGTGGCAATATATAAGGTGATTATGAATATAGAAGAGATAAAAAATTAGGCGGTGGAAAATGTGAAGAGTGCGGTGCAGGAATAGGCTATGGTGTCCACACTTAAAAAAATCAAAATATTATTAACAATTTTGGAATTGCTAAAGAATAGTTTATGGTCATAAGTTTTATTGATAAATGTATTTAGTTTTATTTTTTCAAACTAGAGTATAAA
>ARYC01014620.1:0-13493 GCA_000711775.1 Oxytricha trifallax
CTTTGCGCGTCTTGAAGATAAATAAATTCTGATTTTATATTCGTGTTCAGCGAGGTCTAAATGACCAGAATTGATATTTTCGGGAGGTGTTGGGAAATATAAATTGCAAGTTGAGTTTTGCCGGGGAAGGGTTCGGCTCCTGGGCCAATTTATAAAAATCAAAAAATGGACATATTGACCCCCTTATAACTTTTGAAAATGACTATATATCTGGTGTTCCCGTGTCACACTCTTGATCAGGAGCCCAAATTTAGTGGATTTGCTTAATTCAGGTCATCTCATGAATTTCCGTGACCCTCTCCCGCTGCCATGAAAACCCTAAAAATCGAAGTTTAACATGCTCACTCATCAGTTCTTATAATAAAACTTCAAATGCCTGTATCTTTGCGCGTATTGAAGATAATTAAATTCTGATTTTATATTCTTGTTCAGCGAGGTCTAAAAGAAAAGAATTGATATTTTCAAGAGTTTTTGGGAAATATAAATTGCAAGCTGTATTTTGCCGGGGAAAGGTTCGGCTCCTGGGCCAAATGTAAAAATCAAAAAATAGACAAATACCCCCCTATAACTTTTAAAAATGACTATATATCTGGTGTTCCGATGTCACACTCTTGCTCGGGAGCTCGAATTAAGTAGATTTGCTTAATTCCAGGTCATCTCAAAAATTTCCTTGACCCTCTCCCGCTGCCTTGAAAACCCTAAAATTTTATATTTAACACAATCACTCATCAGTTCTTTTAACAAAATTTCACATGCCTGTAACTTTGCGCGTTATGAAGAAAAATCAATTCTGATTTCATATTCGTGTTCAGCGAGGTCTAAATGACCAGAATTGATATTCTCGGGAGTTTTTGGGAAATATAAATTGCAAGTTGAGTTTTGCCGGGGAAAGGTTCAGCTCCTGGGCCAAATTTTAAAAATCTAAAAATGGACAAATTGACCCCCCTATAACTTTTGAAAATGACTATATATCTGGTGTTCCGGTGTCACACTCTTGATCATGAGCCCAAATTTAGTGGATTGTTAATCCAGTCATTCCATGAAATTAGTGACACTCTCTGCTGCTATTATATCTAAAACGATGTTAAAACTCATCAAATCTTATAATAAAACTTCAAATACCTATATCTTTGCGCGTTTTGAAGATAAATTAATTCTGATTTTATATTCGTGTTCAGCGAGGTCAAATTGACCAGAATAGATATTTTCGGGATAATTTGGGAAATATAAATTGCAAGTTGAGTTTTGCCGGGGAAAGGTTCTGCTCCTGGCCAAATTTTAAAAATCAAAAAATGAACAAATTGACCCCCCTATAACTTTTGAAAATGACTATATATTGTGTTCCAGTGTCACACTCTTGATTAGGAGTCCAAATTTAGTGGATTTGCTTAATTCCAGGTCATCTCATGAATTTCCGTGACCTTCTCCCGCTGACTTGAAACACCTAAAAATCGATGTTTAACACACTCACTCATCAGTTCTTATAATAAAACTTCACATGCATGTATCTTTGCGAGTTTTGAAGATAACTCAATTCTGATTTTATATTCGTGTTCAGCGAGGTCTATTTGACCAGAATTGATATTTTCGGGAGTTTTTTGGAAGTATAAATTGTAAGTTGAGTTTTGCCGGGGAAAGGTTCGGCTTCTGGGCCAAATTTTAAAAATCAAAAAATGGACAAATTGACCTCCCTATTACTTTTGAAAATGACTATATATTTGGTGTTCCAGTGTCACACTCTTGTTCATGAGCCCAAAATTAGTGGATTGCTTAATTCCAGGTCATCTCATGAATTTCCTTGACCCTCTCCCGCTGCCTTGAAAACCCTGAAAGTCGATGTTTAACACAAATACTCATCAGTTCTTATAATAAAGCTTAAAATGGCTGTATCTTTGCGCGCATTGAAGATAAATAAAATCTGATTTTATATTCGTGTTCAGCGAGGTCTAAATGACCAAAATTGATAATTTCAGGAGTTGTTGGGAAATATAAATTGCAAGTTGAGTTTTCGGGGAAAGGTTCGGCTCCAGGGCCAAATTTTAAAATAGTAAAAATCAACAAAATGACCCCCTATAACTTTTGAAAATGACTATATATCTGGTTTACCGGTGTCACACTCTTGATCAGGAGCCCAAATTTAGTGGATTTGCTTAATTTCAGGTCATCTCATGAATTTCCGTGACCCTCTCCCGCTGCCATGAAAACCCTAAAAATCGAAGTTTAACATGCTCACTCATCAGTTCTTATAATAAAACTTCAAATGCCTGTATCTTTGCGCGTATTGAAGATAATTAAATTCTGATTTTATATTCTTGTTCAGCGAGGTCTAAATGACCAGAATTGATATTTTCGGGAGTTTTTGGGAAATATAAATTGCAAGTTGAGTTTTGCCGGGGAAAGGTTCGGCTCACGGGCCAAATTTTAAAAATCAAAAAATAGACAAATTGACCCCCCTATAACTTTTGAAAATGACTATATGTTTTGTGTTCCGGTGTTAAACTCTTGATCAGGAGCCCAAATTTAGTGGATTTGCTTAATTCCAGGTTATCTCATGAATTTCCGTGAACCTCTACCGCTGCCTTGAAAAATCTAAAAATCGATGTTTAACACACTCACTCATCAGTTCTTATAATAAAACTTGAATTGGCTGTATCTATGCGCGTTTTTACGATAAATTAATTCTGATTTAATATTCGTGTTCAGCGAGGTCTAAATGACCAGAATCATTATATTCGGGTGTTTTTAGGAAATATTAATTGCAAGTTGAGTTTTTCCGGGGAAGAGTTCGGCTCCTGGGCAAAATTTGAAAAATCAAAAAATGGACAAATTGACTTTCATATAACTTTTGAAAATGACTATATATCTGGTGTTCCGCTTTCACACTCTTGATCAGGAGCACAAATTTAGTGGATTTGCTTAATTCCAGGTCATCTCATGAATTTCCGTGACCCTCTCCCGCTGCCTTGAAATCCCTAAAAATCGATGTTTAAGACACTCACTCATCAGTTCTTATAATAAAACTTCAAGTGCCTGTATCTTTGCGCCTATTGAAAATAAATCGATTCTGATTTTATATTCGTGTTCAGCGAGGTCTAAATGACCAGAATTGATATTTTCGGGAGTTCTTGGGAAATATAAATTGCAAGTTGAGTTTTGCCGGGGAAAGGTTCGGCTCCAGGGCTAAATTTTAAAAATAGAAAAATGGACAAAATGACCCCCCTATACTTTTTGAAAATGACTACATATCTGGTGTTCCGGTGTCACACTCTTGTTCAGGAGCCCAAATTTAGCGGATTTGCTTAATTCCAGGTCATCTCATGAATTTCCGTGACCCTCTCCCACTGCCTCGAAAACCCTAAAAATCGATGTTTAACAACTCACTCATCAGTTCTTATAATAAAACTCAAAATGCCTGTATCTTTGCGCCAATTGAAAATAAATCAATTCTGATTTTATATTCGTGTTCAACGAGGTCTAAATGACCAGAATTGATATTTTCAAGAGTTTTTGGGAAATATAAATTGCAAGTTGTATTTTGCCGGGGAAAGGTTCGGCTCCTGGGTCAAATTTAAAAATCAAAAAATGGACAAATACCCCCCTATAACTTTTAAAAATGACTATATATCTGGTGTTCCGGTGTCACACTCTTGATCAGGAGCTCGAATTTAGTGGATTTGCTTAATTCCAGGTCATCTCAAAAATTTCCTTGACCCTCTCCCGCTGCCTTGAAAACCCTAAAATTTTATATTTAACATACTCACTCATCAGTTCTTTTAACAAAATTTCACATGCCTGAAACTTTGCGCGTTTTGAAGAAAAATTAATTCTGATATTATATTCGTGGTCAACGAGGTCATAATTAACAGAATTGATACTTTCAAGAGGTTTAGGAAAATATAAATTGCAAGTTGACTTTTTCCGGGGAAAGGATCGACTACTGGGCTAAATTTAAAAATCAAAAAATAGACAAAAACCCCCTATAACCTTTAGAAATGATTATATATTTGATATTCCAGTGTCACTCTCATGATCAGGAGCTCAAATTAAGTGTATTTGCTTATTTTCAGGAAATCTCATGAATTTTCTTGACCTTTCCCGCTTCCTTGAAAACCCCTAAAATCTTTGTTTAACAAACTCACTCATCAGTTCTTATAACAAAACTTAAAATTACTGTAACTTTGCGCGTTTTGAAGATAAATTAATTCTGATTTTATATTCGTGTTCAGCGAGGTCTAAATGACCAGAATCATATATTCGGGAGTTTTGGGAAATATAAATTGCAAGTTGAGTTTTGCCGGGGAAAGGTTCGGCTCCTGGGCCAAATTTTAAAAATCAAAAAATGGAAAAATTGACCCCCCATAACTTTTGAAAATGACTATATATCTGGTGTTCCCGTGTCACACTCTTAAACAGGAGCCCAAAATTAGTGGATTTGCTTAATACCAGGTCATCTCAAGAATTTCCGTGACCCTCTAACACTACCTTGAAAAACCTAAAAATCGATGTTTAACACAATCACTCAACAGTTCTTATAATAAAACTTAGAATGCCTGTATCTTTGCGCGCCTTGAAGACAAATCAATTCTGATTTTATATTCGTGTTCAGCGAGGTCTAAATGACCAGAATTGATATTATCGCGAGTTGTTAAGAAATATAAATTGCAAGTTGAGTTTTGCCGGGGAAAGGTTCGGCTCCAGGGCAAAATTATAAAAATCAAAAAATGGAAAATGACCCCCCTATAACTTTTGAAAATGACTATATATCTGGTGTTCCGGTGTCAAACTCTTGTTCAGGAGCACAAATTTAGTGGATTTGCTTAATTCCAGGTCATCTCATGAATTTCCGTGACCCTCTCCTGCTGCATTGAAAACCCTCAAAATCGATTTTAAGAACGTCACTGTATCAGTTTATAATAAACTGTAGAAATGCTGTAAGTCTTTGTCGGTTTTGGAAGATAATATTCTGATTTTTTATATCGTGTTCGTGAGGTCTAATATTGAAGGAAGTGTATATTGGAGTTTTTAAGAAAATAAAATTGCATAAGTTTGATTCGGGGAAAGGTTCGGCTCCTGGGTCAAATTTAAAAATCAAAAAATGGACAAATACCCCCCTATAACTTTTAAAAATGACTATATATCTGGTGTTCCGGTGTCACACTCTTGATCAGGAGCTCGAATTTAGTGGATTTGCTTAATTCCAGGTCATCTCAAAAATTTCCTTGACCCTCTCCCGCTGCCTTGAAAACCCTAAAATTTTATATTTAACATACTCACTCATCAGTTCTTTTAACAAAATTTCACATGCCTGAAACTTTGCGCGTTTTGAAGAAAAATTAATTCTGATATTATATTCGTGGTCAACGAGGTCATAATTAAAAGAATTGATACTATCGGGAGGTTATAAGGAAGTAAAAATTGGCAAGTAGTACTTTTTGCCCGGGGAAAGAATCGAGTCCTGGGTGATATCTTTAAAAATCACAAAAAGTAGACCATAGCCCGCCTATTATCCGTTAAAAAAAGATTATATATATAGATGATTCGCGTGTCCAGGTCTCATGAATTAGGACCTCGAATTAAGTTGGAATTTGCTTATTTTCCAGGAAATCTCAGAAAATCTTACGTGGACCTTTCCCCCGGATTGCTTGAAAAAACCCCTAAAATTTAGTTATTTCACAATACTCACCTCAATCAGTTCTTTTAAGTAAGAATTTGACATTGCTGAATCTTGTGCCGCGTTTTTGAAGTAAAATTTAATATTGATTATTATATTCGTGTGGTCAAGGAGGGTCATAATTAGTAGAATTGATACTTTCAAGAGGTTTAGGAAAATATAAATTGCAAGTTGACTTTTTCCGGGGAAAGGATCGACTACTGGGCTAAATTTAAAAATCAAAAAATAGACAAAAACCCCCTATAACCTTTAGAAATGATTATATATTTGATATTCCAGTGTCACTCTCATGATCAGGAGCTCAAATTAAGTGTATTTGCTTATTTTCAGGAAATCTCATGAATTTTCTTGACCTTTCCCGCTTCCTTGAAAACCCCTAAAATCTTTGTTTAACAAACTCACTCATCAGTTCTTATAACAAAACTTAAAATTACTGTAACTTTGCGCGTTTTGAAGATAAATTAATTCTGATTTTATATTCGTGTTCAGCGAGGTCTAAATGCCAGAATTGATATTTTCGGGAGATGTTGGGAAATATAAATTGCAAGTTGAGTTTTGCCGGGGAAAGGTTCGGCTCCTGGGCCAAATTTTAAAAATCAAAAATTGGAAAAATTGACCCCCCATAACTTTTGAAAATGACTATATATCTGGTGTTCCCGTGTCACACTCTTAAACAGGAGCCCAAATTTAGTGGATTTGCTTAATACCAGGTCATCTCATGAATTTCCTTGACCCTCTACCGCTACCTTGAAAAACCTAAAAATCGATGTTAACACAATCACTCATCAGTTCTTATAATAAATCTTAGAATGCCTGTATCTTTGCGCGCTTTGAAGATAATTGAATTCTGATTTTATTTTCGTGTTCAGCGAGGTCTAAATGAGCAGAATTGATATTTTCGCGAGTTTTTAAGAAATATAAATTGCAAGTTGAGTTTTGCCGGGGAAGGGTTCGGCTCCTGGGCCAAATTATAAAAATCAAAAAATGGACAAATTGACCCCGACATAACTTTTGAAAATGACTATATATCTGGTGTTTCAGTGTCACACATTTGTTCAGGAGCCCAAAATTAGTGGATTTGCTTAATTCCAGGTCAACTCATGAATTTACTTGACCCTCTCCCGCTGCCTTGAAAACCCTAAAAATCGATGTTTCCAACCACACACATTCTGATCAGTTTATAGAAAAAATTAGAATGCTGTATCGTTTGGCGTGTTAGTTGAAAGATCTAAAATAATTCTGATATTTATAATTGGTGGTTCACGAGGTCTGAGAAGACAGATTGCTATTGTAGGGGAGTTTTGTAAGAAATAAAAGATTGAAAGTTGAGTGTTTGCCGTGGCGAAGGTCCGCATCCTGGGCAAATCGGTATAAAATAAAATGGACAATATTTGAGCCCCACTAATATTTGTTGCATGTAATAAAGATTCGCTGTGATTCCGTGTCCCCTCGGTGTTTGTTTCAGAGCCTCAAATATTAAGTGGATTTTCTTAATCAGGTCATACCATGATAAGTTGTAAGAGTTCGGTCTACCACATTGGCTTGAAAGCTATGCCTAAAAGTCGAGTGGTTTAATCAGGCGGGACATGGCCAAGGCGCGACGCTCGGCCCCACCCAGCCGGGGGCTGGACATCATCGCAGTTTCTTATAATAAAACTTAGAATGCCTGTATCTTTGCGCGTTTTGAAGATAAATTAATTCTGATTTTATATTCGTGTTCAGGGAGGTCTAAATGACCAGAATTGATATTATCGGGAGTTTTTAAGAAATAAAAATTGTAAGTTGAGTTTTGCCGGGGAAAGGTTCGGCTCCTGGGCCATATTTAAAAAATAGAAAAATGGACAAAAAGACCCCCCTATAACTTTTGAAAATAATTATATATCAGGTGTTCCGGTATCACACTCTTGTTCAGGAGCCCAAATTTAGTGGATTTGCTTAATTTCAGGTCATCTCATGAATTTCCGTGACCCTCTCCCGCTGCCTTGAAAACCCTAAAAATCGATGTTTAACATACTCACTCATCAGTTCTTATAATAAAACTTATAATGCCTGTTTCTCTGCGGGTTTTGAAGATAAATTAATTCTGATTTTATATTCGTGTTCAGCGAGGTCTAAATGACCAGAATTGATATATTCGGGAGTTTTTGTGAAATATAAATTGCAAGTTGAGTTTTGCCGGGGAAAGGTTCGGCTCCTGGGCCAATTTTTAAAAATCAAAAAATGGACAAATTGACGCCTATATATCTTTTGAAAATGACTATATATCTGGTAATCCGGTGTCACACTCTTGTTCAGGAGCCCAAATTTAGTGGATTTGCTTAATTCCAGGTCATCTCATGAATTTCCTTGACCCTCTCCCGCTTCCATTAAAACCCTAAAAATCGATGTTTAACATACTCACTCATCAATTCCTATAATAAAACTTAAAATTCCTGTATCTTTGCGCGGTTTGAAGATAAATTACTTCTGATTAAATATTCGTGTTCAGCGAGGTCTAAATGACCAGAATTGATATTTTTGGGAGTTTTTGGGAAATATAAAATGCAAGTTGAGTTTTGCCGGGGAAAGGTTCGGCTCCTGGGCCAAATTTTAAAAATCAAAAAATGGACAAATTGACCCCCCTGTAACTTTTTTTAAATGACTATATATTTGGTGTTCCGGTGTTACACTCTTGATCAGGAGCCCAAATTTAGTAGATTTACTTAATTCCATGTCATCTCATGAATTTCCTTGACCCTCTCCCGCTGCCTTGAAAACCCTTAAAATCGATGTTTAACACACTCACACATCAGTTCTTATAATAAAACTTAGAATGGCTGTATCTTTGCGCGATTCGAAGATAAATTAATTCTGATTTTATATTCGTGTTCAGGGAGGTCTAAATGACCAGAATTGATATTTTAGGGAGTTTTTAAGAAATAAAAATTGCAAGTTGAGTTTTGCCGGGGAAAGGTTCGGCTCCTGGGTCACATAAAATATCAAAAATGACAGATTTGACCCCTATAATTTTGAAAAGACTATATATTTGAGTGTTCAGTGTCAACTCTGATGTACAGTGAGCCGCAAATGATGGATTGCTTATTTAGGTCATCTTACATGAATTCGTGACTCCTCACGTGCTTGAAAACAGCTAAAATCGATGTAACACCTCAGTCATCAGTTGCTATATAATTAGAATGGCTGTATCTTTGCGCGTTTTGAAGATAAACCAATTCTGAATTTATATTCGTGTTCAGCGAGGTCTAAATGACCAGAATTGAAATTCTCGGGAGTTTTTGGGAAATATAAATTGCAAGTTGAGTTTTGCCGGTGAAAGGTTCGGCTCCTGGGCCAAATTTTAAAAATAAAAAAATCGACAAATTGACCCCCCTATAACTTTTGAAAATGACTACATATTTGGTGTTCCAGTATCACAATCTTGATCAGGAGCCCAAATTTAGTGGATTTGCTTAATTCCAGGTCATCTCATGATTTCTGTGACCCTCTCCCGCTGCCTTGAAAACCCTAAAAATCGATGTTTAACATACTCACTCATCAGTTCTTATAATAAAACTAGAATGCCTGTATCTTTGCGCGTCTTGACGACAAATCAATTCTGATTTTATATTCGTGTTCAGGGGGGTCTAAATGACCAGAATTGATATTATCGGGAGTTGTTGGGAAATATAAATTGCATGTTGAGTTTTGTCGGGGAAAGGTTCGGCTCCTGGGCCAATTTGTAGAAATCAAAAAATGGACAAATTGACCCCCCGATAACTTTTGAAAATGACAATATATCTGGTGTTCCCGTGTCAAACTCTTGATCAGGAGCCCAAATTTAGTGGATTTGCTTATTCGTCAATTGCATGATTTACCGTGCCTCTCACACTGCTTGAAAACCCAAAAATCGGATGTTTACGACACTAATCAGTTTTATCATAAAACTTAGATGCCTGACGTTGCGCGTTTGAAGATAATAAATTGATTTTATTATTTCGTATCAGCGAGTTATATGACAAATTGATATATCGGGAGTGTTTGTGTATATAGATATTGCATGTTAGTTTGTCGGGAAGCAGGTTGTCCTTGGCAAATTTAACAATCAAAAATGGACAAATTGATACGTCTATATATTGAATAGATATTAATTAGGTGTTCCTGTGTATTGCTGTCAGGAGCCGAAATTAGTGAGGTTTATGTCGGTCATCTTCATGATTTCGTATGACCTCCCACTGCCTCGAAAACCCTAAAAATCGATGTTTAACACACTCACTCATCAGTTCTTATTATAAAACTCGAAATGCCTGTATCTTTGCGCGATTTGAAGATAAATTAATTCTGATTTTATATTCGGGTTCAGGGAGGTCTAAATGACCAGAATTGATATTTTCGGGAGTTTTTAAGAAATAAAAATTGCAAGTTGAGTTTTGCCGGGGAAAGGTTCGGCTCCTGGGCCAAATTTTTAAAATCAAAAAATGGACAAATTGACCCCCCTATAAATTTTGAAAATGACTATATATTTGGTGTTCCAGTGTCACACTCTTGTTCAGAAGCCCAAAATTAGTGGATTTGCTTAATTCCAGGTCATCTCATGAATTTCGTAACCCTCTCACACTGCCTTGAAAACCCTAAAAATCGATGTTTAACACACTCACTCATCAGTTCTTATAATAAAACTTAGAATGCTGTATCTTTGCGCGATTCGAAGATAAATTAATTCTGATTTTATATTCGTGTTCAGGGAGGTCTAAATGACCAGAATTGATATTTTCGGGAGTTTTTAAGAAATAAAAATTGCAAGTTGAGTATTGCCGGGGAAAGGTTCGGCTCCTAGGCCAAATTTTAAAAATCAAAAAATGGACAAATTGACGCCTATATATCTTTTGAAAATGACTAAATATTTGGTGTTCCAGTGTCACACTCTTGTTCAGGAGCCCAAATTTAGTGGATTTGCTTAATTCCAGGTCATTCTCCTGAATTTCCGTGTACCTCTCCCGCTGCCTTGAAAACCCTAAAAATCGATGTTTAACACACTCACTCATCAGTTCTTATAATAAAACTTAGAATGCCTGTATCTTTGCGCGTTTTGAAGATAAATAAATTCTGATTTAATATTCGTGTTCAGCGAGGTCTAAATGACCAGAATTGATATTTTCGGGATGTTTGGTAAATTTAAATTGCAAGTTGAGTTTTGCCGGGGAAAGGTTCGGCTCCAGGGCCAAATTTAAAAAATGAAAAAATGGACAAATTGACCCCCCTATAACTTTTGAAAATGACTATATATCTGGTGTTCCCGTGTCACACTCTTGATCAGGAGTCCAATTTTAGTGGATTTGCTTAATTCAAGGTCATCTCATGAATTCCTTGACCCTCTCCTTCTGCCTTGAAAACCCTAAAAATCGATGTTTAACATAATCACTCATCGGTTCTTTTAATAAAACTTAAAATGCCTGTATCTTTGCGCGTCTTGAAGATAAATAAATTCTGATTTTATATTCGTGTTCAGCGAGTTATATGACAGGATTATATTTAGGATTTTAAGATAAAATTGCAAGTTGAGTTTTGCCGGGGAAAGGTTCGGCTCCTGGGCCAAATTTTAAAAATCAAAAAATGGACAAATTGACCCCGACATAACTTTTGAAAATGACTATATATTTGGTGTTCCCGTGTCACACTCTTGTTCAGGAGCCCAAAATTAGTGGATTTGCTTAATTCCAGGTCATCTCAAGAATTTCCGTGACCCTCTCACACTGCCTTGAAAACCCTAAAAATCGATGTTTAACACACTCACTCAACAGTTCTTATAATAAAACTTAGAATGCCTGTATCTTTGCGCGTCTTGACGACAAATCAATTCTGATTTTATATTCGTGTTCAGGGGGGTCTAAATGACCAGAATTGATATTATCGGGAGTTGTTGGGAAATATAAATTGCAAGTTGAGTTTCCGGGGAAGGGTTCGGCTCCTGGGCCAATTTATAAAAATCAAAAAATGGACATATTGACCCCCTTATAACTTTTGAAAATGACTATATATCTGGTGTTCCCGTGTCACACTCTTGATCAGGAGCCCAAATTTAGTGGATTTGCTTAATTCCGGTCATCTCAAGAATTTTCGTGACCCTCTCCCGCTGCCTCGAAATACCTAAAAATCGATGTTTAACACACTCACTCATCAGTTCTTATAATAAAACTTAAAATGGCTGTATCTTTGCGCGATTTTAAGATAAATTAATTCTGATTTTATTTTCGTTTTCATGGAGGTCTAAATGACCAGAATTGATATTTTCAGGAGTTTTTAAGAAATAAAAATTCCAAGTTGAGTTTTGCAAGGGAAAGGTTCGGCTCCTGGGCCAAATTTTAAAAATCAAAAAATGGACAAATTGACGCCCCTATAACTTTTGAAAATGACTATAAATTTGGTGTTCCAGTGTCAACTCTTGTTCAGGAGCCCAAATTTAGTGGATTTGCTTAATTCCAGGTCATCTCATGAATTTCCGCGACCCTTTCCCGCTGCCTTGAAAACCCTAAAAATCGATGTTTAACACACTCACTCATCAGTTCTTATAATAAAACTTAAAAAGCATGTTTCTTTGCGTGATTTTAAGATAAATTAATTCTGATATTATATAAGTGGTCAGCGAGGTCTAAAAGACAAGAATTGATATTTTCAAGAGTTTTTGGGAAATATAAATTGCAAGTTGTATTTTGCCGGGGAAAGGTTCGGCTCCTGGGTCAAATTTAAAAATCAAAAAATGGACAAATACCCCCCTATAACTTTTAAAAATGACTATATATCTGGTGTTCCGGTGTCACACTCTTGATCAGGAGCTCGAATTTAGTGGATTTGCTTAATTCCAGGTCATCTCAAAAATTTCCTTGACCCTCTCCCGCTGCCTTGAAAACCCTAAAATTTTATATTTAACATACTCACTCATCAGTTCTTTTAACAAAATTTCACATGCCTGAAACTTTGCGCGTTTTGAAGAAAAATTAATTCTGATATTATATTCGTGGTCAACGAGGTCATAATTAACAGAATTGATACTTTCAAGAGGTTTAGGAAAATATAAATTGCAAGTTGACTTTTTCCGGGGAAAGGATCGACTACTGGGCTAAATTTAAAAATCAAAAAATAGACAAAAACCCCCTATAACCTTTAGAAATGATTATATATTTGATATTCCAGTGTCACTCTCATGATCAGGAGCTCAAATTAAGTGTATTTGCTTATTTTCAGGAAATCTCATGAATTTTCTTGACCTTTCCCGCTTCCTTGAAAACCCCTAAAATCTTTGTTTAACAAACTCACTCATCAGTTCTTATAACAAAACTTAAAATTACTGTAACTTTGCGCGTTTTGAAGATAAATTAATTCTGATTTTATATTCGTGTTCAGCGAGGTCTAAATGACAGAATTGATATTTTCGGGAGTTTTTAAGAAATATAAAATACAAGTTGAGTTTTGCCGGGAAAGGTTCGGCTCCTGATCCTAATTTTATAAATCGAAAATTGGACAAAATAACCCCTCTATAATTTAAACAAATGACTATAAATCTGGTGTTCCGGTGTCATCTTCTTTCTCAGGAGCCCAAATTTAGTGGATTTGCTTAATTCCAGGTCACCTCATGAATTTTCGTGACCCACTCCCGCTGTCTTGAAAACCATAAAAATAGATGTTTAACATTCTCAATCATCAATGCCTGAATCTTTGCGCTTTTTGACGTCAATCAAATCTGATTTAATATTTGTTTTCAGCGATATCTGAATGACTAGAATGGACATTTTCAGAAGATATTGAGAAATATAAAATGCAAGTTGAGTTTTGCCGGGAAAGGTTCGGC
>ARYC01014621.1:0-17206 GCA_000711775.1 Oxytricha trifallax
TACTAATTCGGTTTAATTTTAATTGGTACCAATTTAATAGTACCAAAACTTAATTAGTACCTGCTTCTAAACTAATGAGATTTTAATGGAAAAGTTCCAAAATGGTTCAAAACCTAATTGGTACCTGTACCAACCTGAATATTATCTAAGTTAGTACCAAAATTTAAAATATTAAGCATTAAATTAGAAAAAATTATAGTTATAAACTAAGTATAAATTTGAGCTCTAACACTTCATTATCAACAATTAGTGCTGCAGTGCCAACTCCTTTACATAGTTGCTATAACTAGAGAGGTTATTAGAGCTTTATAATACAAATTTAAATTTGAATTTAAACATGGCGGCTAACTTAAATCGTAAAGCAATTCTCTCTTTGCAATGGTTAATCATAGCTAAACTTTGGCACCACTAAAAAGCAAGAAGTTATTTATATTGAGAGGGAAGTAGAGTTTAGAGCTCTTGAGTTTGAAGCAGAGGTCTTCAAAATTGAAGTATCTAACTAGAAGGGTAGAACAGAGATAGGACTATAAACATAAATTGAATATGTTGAGGAGCTAAAAGAACAGCAACCAATTGAAAAATAAAAACACTTTGAATGCAATGATTGTTAAAACTTCTTCTCAACTGAGTAGAGCTTGAAGAGGCATATTAAAGAAATACATTCTGGTAAAGCGAAGATTTATTTCAAGCATGATAAGGAGGATGGCAGGTATTAATGCACTACTGCATGAAGTCTTACACTCACTCAGCTAAGGTTAAAAGACACATGCAAAAGCATCATTTAAGCGAGTTTCTAATGTAAGATTAAGAGACATAAAAACTTATACCTACCAAGAGAAACTCTAAAACTCTTGAATCTTTAAGAGAGTAGTAAGAAAAGCACAAGAGGCAGAAACGATATGAGTCAATGAATCAACCTGCAGGAAATAAATTTTAAGCATGCTTCTAAGCGATAGCTATGTATATTCCTGCATTAAATGCTGTTGATCTTAGCAGTTGTATAGAAACTACTTGAATATAAACGTACCTAGCAAGGCAAAACTTATAGAGGTCGTCGAGTTTGCATACAAGGTATATTATTTCACCTATCTCGTTAAGAATGAAAAGTATTAGAATGAGTTTGCTAACGAATATATCGTTCTTAGAGAAGCTTAAAAAAGAGATTGCAAGAACTTGCTTAAGCTAGACGGTGTTATTTTAGGCTTTGGGTTCATTGCACTAAGGCTTAAGAAATATGAAATGACTCTAAGAGACTATCTATATCAAAACAGATATCCTGATGATTTAAATGATATTCTTACATATATGATCTAGGGTGTCAAGGAGTTGCATGAACTTGGATATGTTCATAGAGATTTGAAGCCTGAAAATTTTATGCTTAACCTCTGCCCTTTAGAAGTCGAAGTTATCGATTTCAATAAAGCCTTAAGATAAGAGATAGTGAGTTTGGCAAAAGTTCTTTGCACTCCTGGATACTTCCCAATTAGAGAGAAATGGACTAATGGCTCACTTCAGTGGGATGTGTGGGCAATTGCCGCTATTATATTAGAGAGCGATATGGAAAGTATGTCATACTTGGAACAAAGCACGAGAAATAATCAATAAGTTTGGATGCTAAACATATAAAATAAGAAGAAATCTGCGATAAAATTAAGAAGATAGTGGAGATGGTCATAGTTAAAGCTCCAGCATATCCAAGATAATCATTAGATGACATTCAAGAACAACTAAAGACAGCGAGATTCAAGAGGTATCACAAAACAAGCCGATAAAATTTGTTTGAGTTAAGCACACTAAGAATCATTAAATATTCATTAAATTCATATAAAATCTGCATTTTGTCAACTAACCACAATAAGACCCCAACTATACCCTACAAATCAAAGCACATATAAACCTCATTAAGGAGTTTTGGGGTTTTGACTGCTCTGTCTTAATAGAGCGAGATGAATAATGTAAGTTTTTGAACCAGCAACCTCGTCAATACCTCCAAGAATTGCCATTTTCTGTCCCTTGACTTTCTAGTCATATACTTCTATATTACTATGCCTCTTATACCAAGACTTCTTGATGAAAGTGTTGAATGTAAACACAGCCTCGTCAGTATGAATAAACTTAATATTATTCTATTAGGCTCTCTGCATTTAATTATAAATATAAGTTAAGTTGTTGTTGTAAAATGGCAGAGTGAAATCAATTACTCTCTTGATACGATTTACACCTTTGTAAGAGATACCGTTTCGTTTATAAATGTTTGCAACAGATTATGCAGAGATCTTCAACTCAGGGAACTGGTGGTGAAACATAATAGCTCGTTATTCTTAAAGGTTTTTTCATTATTGTTAAAATATAAATGAAATGGGAAAAAGTGAAAATAAAAATAAATAAATAAATAATATGTGTACGCTTTTAATATTAAACTCTTTCGACCAATTAATCAAAACCCCTTAATTATATAAAAACGCATTTTCATAACCCAGAAACCCCTGGACCATATTTCAAAAACCCAAAACCCCCTTCGATGAGTAATTCAAAACCCCTAAACCCTTTTCGTTTGAAGTGTAGTGTGTTTGATAATTATGTATAAATATTAGATAAATTGCCCTTTATTAGTTCTTTTTGCAGTGTATGATTACCAAGTGTATAGAGTGCATAGCTTAATTAGACAGGAGTTTTATAAGTGTAATGGGCATATGTATGAAGGTCATTCGCATTATCCATCGCAGTTTGAGAAGCTGAAATGGGAAGGGCGGTGATTGGCATGCTAATACATTAGAGAGATCCTGCATTGAGTGGACCTCCATCTAAAGAAGCACGATCTGAATCCGGTTGGAAGGGTTGCTTGCTTTCATAAGCTTATGTCAAGATTGCCTCAAATACAAAGTGGGAAAGTGCGATAGCAATTGCCATGATTGATTATTATTATTATCATTATAGCCTTGTATTATAAATTACTCTTTTATAAAGGGGGATTCCCTTTGATAGGCTCAGCAACACAAATTGCTTCTGTAACAAACATCATCAGACAAATCCATAGCGCAGAGTGTGCAGCCACTTTTTGATACTGAACACCCACATGCCTTGAATGTCTTCAGCACTTAAGCTCTGTACGATTTCAGAGACCCTCTTCACGAGCTGCTGCCTAGAGATGTTAGATGGGATTATCTTACTTGGAGTTTACAGTGTCCACTTTGAGTTGCTTCTTGACGAACGAGAAGAGCTACTCTATAGGATTCAGCCAGGGCGAATACTCGGCATTGAATAGAACATTCACCTTGAACTTCCTGCCTGTCTCGAGCATCTCTGAATACTTATGAATGACAGCGTTATCCATCAAGAGTATAACCTACTTAGAGTTGAGATCTTTGTCCGTTCTCACACTTCGCAAGGTATGATAGATGAAATTCTCGAAGAGGGAGGAGTCGAAAGCGCCCTCTATGATTTGACTTGAGAGGATTCGGTCTTGAGATATGGCCGCTAAAAATGACATCGAGAACTGCTGCCTCTTATTGGGGCTCTTCTAGATCGAAAGCTCCCTCACCTTCATGCCATAACTACCTAGATTTTGCTTCATTTCACTCTGGTATTCTGCAATGCTTTTAAACTTGGAGGCTTCCTGTTTGTCATCAAAGTAGTCTTGGATGCTCTGTATATCACGCTCAAACTTTTAGCTCTCTTCCTTCAGGTTGAAGCCTATATTTCCATTTTCAATCAATAGCAAATCTTACCTTGACTCTCGCTGAGTTGGTCTATAGATTCGCTGCTCACATTCTAGGACAGCCTTAGCTTTTTAGGAGTGATGCCAAACCGATTCTCCTTTTGTTTGTCTCCCACCAAGTCAACCGATTTCTTCCTCGAGCTTGACAACTTCAACTTGGCAATTCGATCCAAGACTGGAGTGAACCCACTCCTCAATTTCTTCGCCGGCAGATCCTCCGAAACCACTGACTTGACCGAGCTTGCGATCCTGAAATTCTGAAAGTATTTTGTCAAGCTCAACTACTGGTTCAGGCTCTCTGGCACTTCAGGAATTGGGAAAAGATCTTTCTTCAGAGTTGCTTTTGATTTATAAGCTGGAGTTTATTATTAGGAGGTCCTGGCCTAAAATCTCGAATTTTTCTAAACAATATAAAGCCAAGAAAATTACGTTCTTCGAATCAATACTTGAAGAACCCAGGCTGCTGGATTTCAAGACTGTTTTTGATTTTGCAGGCGTCCTCTTACCCAAGATCGAGGCCTCTAATTTTTCAGATTCTTAACCTCCCTTATTCTGAATTTGACTTGAAAAGTTCCAAGCTTTTCTATGAAAGTTTTGATTGAATTATGATAAAATGCTTACGATTTTTAGGATTTTGAAGCCTCACTTTCAACTTGCGATTTTCGAGATTTTGAGGCTTAAATTGGAGAATTTTGCAACTTAGGATTAGATGGCTCAGTGGCGATATTTTTAGGGGTTATCCTAAAATTTGGTAAAGTAGAGTCGCCAATCACTTCCTAGTCACTGGCACTGTAATCCTAAAACCTACCAAGCAATTATTGGCCATACAAAAGTTTGGAATCGGCCACCAGAATGGGGTTGCCAGCAGGTGATGTTTGTTACAGTCGTGATTGACTTTTGCTTTGTCGATACATATCATTGATATTGAAAGCCCACTACTTTGGGGGCATTGAGTCAGACCTAAAGTTGCTTTCATCCACTGAAATGATCACCGCATCCTCAAGTAGGAACTGCGAAAGCAGGCGACTTATCCACAGCCTTTTATCGTTATAGCTGGGGTCACGATACTTGGTATTAGCAGCCTGGGTCTTCCCAAATCTTAAATGGAATTTCTCTTTCAAAACCTTGTTCAAGGTTGCTACGCAAGGCACTTTGAGAGCTGAGGCCTCAGGGTTATTTTCAGATAGCTCTCTGAGATAGTTGTGCAGCTTCTAACCAGTGACCTGGTAGATACCATTCAGCTCCAAATAACTTTGAATCGAATCAAGCAGGAGAGGGTTATCAGTAACTCCTTTTCTACCCACTTTTTGCAAGGCCTTGGGTTCATGAATCGTGTGTTGAATCTCATGCTTGAACTTCTCAACTATCCTATAAACCATGTCTACCCCTATCCTCAACTTCTTGGCAATCTGCCTGGGCTTCAAGTTATCATTAAAGTACAGGCTTACAGCATCTAATTTCTTACAGGCCAGCTTGGCCTCTCGCTTCTTTAAGAATGGGTTTTTATCTGCATTCTTTGCCCTCTTTTTATTTCCAATACTCTCAAGTATTTTCTGCATGACTTTAGAGTTCTTTGCGAGATCGGGGTTCAGAGTTACCATACTCTGTTAGTTGTCAGGCCCTGTAGTTCCAATTCCATTGCCTGCTTTCTTCTAATTGAAAGCCGCAGCCTTCCCAGATTTAATACTCTAAAGATAAGTCTCCAAGAACCCACACAGCTCATCATCCTCTTGCATGTAACAAACATCAACATTCTTTTTCAGGTATTCGGCGGTTGATTCCGAGGGGAGTTTGATAATGACTCCTCCCGCCAACTCTGACACATGAGGCGGCACATCGCCGGCATTGATTACCTTGCCCGAGCTGTAGGTGAACTTGGACTTCTAAATCACATTAGGGAAGAGCTTGCCCAAGACCACTGGCGTCCACTTTGTGATGGTCTTCTCCTGCACCTTCACTTTGCTGGGTTTGATATCTTAGAGGGAATTGGAGTCCAGGAACTCATCACTGATAATTGATTGATGTGAGAGTTGAGAAGCCAGACTTCGAGCTATGCTTGCTTTCTTCATTCTGTGGCAGTTTCTTCTGGCCCTTAATTGAAGGGGCCTTGCTTTATGGTTTGTGGAGAGATGACAGGATATGCTGTTTATATAATTTGAACTCTTTAATTTAATTATATTTAATCCTGAAATCATCCCCAGATTATAATATATTAATATTTCCTATGGACGATTTGCTACAGCTGGAAAATTTTGGACCAGATATTCAATTTTCCATTTCATTCAAATCTAAAAACTCTAACTTGGCTCGTGCAAATAAAGAAGCGACATGCTTAGAGATTATACATGCGATCCCTGTATAAGTTAATTCTACTGATAACAAACAAACTCCTCTTTAATGCAGTATCTTCGATTTGATTACTACAGTTCATCCAACAAACATCATTGCGTTCTGTGCATTCTTGAAGGGGATAGTTGAAAAACAACCTAATAATGGTTAGTTGGTAACCTTAGTTAATGCTTTCACGGGAGTTTTTAGTGGCAAACATTTGCTCAGTTACTAGACTTACATTGTAAAACCCCTGCCTATTTTGAAAGATCTTAAGATTGTTGACTTTTGTACTCAGATAAGAAATAATAACCTTTCTGGCCTCGATTTTATTAGCTAAACTAGCGATATTAGTAAAGGCACTCTACATACTAATCAAACAAATTTTGCTCCAGGTACAATCACAAAAGAATTCATGCACACAGCCAGAAAGAGAATTTCATTGCTTCGTTTTCTCCTGATTACACTGGCACTATCAATCTAGATCACGTAAATTGGACAGAAATTTTTAAGGATACTGAAGAGGGTATTAATTCTTTCTAATCATTGTACCATGCATGTTGGAAAGGGGAGAGTCTACCTGGAAGTGACACCGTCAAGGCGACTAAATGTTCGGCATGAGATGACCATGGTGAATTTACAGCCAAAATTGACTTCAATGTACTAAAGTGATGACAGTCAAGCTTCGTAAACAATGGCCTTGATTATGATGTTAATGAGAACCATGAAGGCCAATAAGATGGTGATGACAATGGAGATATTGAAGATAACATTGATCATTAAAAATAGTAGGACAATCTCAGCTATCTATAGAAAAAATCCAGTCCTTTGATTAAACAATCCACTCAACAAAGGTCCTCAAGTATTTAAAGCAACTTCGTGAGAAACGATCCCTCCAAAATCAAGGTTTTTAACGATTTAATAAAAAGCTAAATAACTGTCGAGGATTACCAATCATAGATGAATCTAAATAACAACTAGGTACCCACTCCACTGAAAAGTCAGTAAAAGATCAATGACCTTCTGGAGAAAAACCAGAAGGAAGAGCATAAGAGTTCACTTAAGGAGTGTCTTGATAATCCGCTTTCATTCTAGAATATCCAAGATTCAGTTGCTGATAACTGATCACCTATGAGGAAAATCTCACCAATAGTCAAGTTAAAGGCTGGTGGCTCTACAAGCTTTACATTAAAAATATAAATATCAATTGCAAAAATTAGTTTCTCAAAATTATACCCCTTCATGCTAATGACATTGTGGATGAAAGAGCAATATCCTGTGTTTCATTAAAATCCATTAGTTTGGCAAGGAGTAAAGTTTAGAAGTAGGCATAACAATAAGCAGCTTAAAATAGAGAAGCTCATTAAGATTAATTATAATAAGAAAAACCGGATGAAAGCAATCTAATTTAATCTTAACAAAAAGGGAAAAGGCCTGCTAAAGCAAACCAGATGTGAGCGATCTATTTGAAAAGTTGAAGCGCAAACAATAATTTAACGAATCCAATGCTAAGCCCTTTAAAATTTGAAAGCTGTTTACAAAAGTACTGTGATGGCAGTTCATACAGAAAATCTTAAGAAAAGCTTAAGTAATTGCAAAGTAATGCATGTCGATTTTAAGCCTGAAAACTAAAGCAAAGAAGTTGACCCAGTTTCTGTTTGTTTTGCATTAATGCTCTACCCAGTCCTTTGTCTCTCTTCATCAGAGTCCATGACACTAAACAAAATGATGAATAGCGACCTGCTTTTAAACGACTATGTTCAAAGCACTTTATGCCCACAAGATAAGAAGATTTTAACAGGAACCCCCTTCTTCGACTCTTAAAACTACCGACTAATCAATTGTTGCCACGCTTACTAAGTAACTCCCAACACTGAAAAATTCATAAATTTTTAATCCAGAAGCTAAAGATAGGCTTTTAATGACAGATTTATATTTAAGCCTAAGATCCAACCATAAGAAGAGCGCGATGAGCACTTGGATCAATTGATGGAGTGGCAAATATACTGTAAGATGGACTTATATAAGTTGAGAGGCAATCATTCACAATGCTTCTTGCCGGCTTGTTAAAGGCAGATGGAATATATATTACGAATAAGTAATATCTTAATCGTTTGAGCTTCCCATTTACTGCTGTCATGAATATGCTTGTCTTTGATTTTAGGCTATCACAGTATGACATAAAACTTATGCACATTATTAATAATGAGAAACAAGACTTAAATCTCATGCCATCATTTACAGCAATTTTTATGAAAACAAACAGATAATATCAGAATGAGTACAAGGGAACTCTTCAGTAGTTGCGGAGCTTTGGTATTTTAACAAAAATAAAGGTAATCCAAAGGCTCAGTATGTTGTTATAAGAGAGAACCAAATTACTAACTCGAAGCCATGTCAAGGAAGAGAGGCATCTTCACGCTTCCTCAATGGTATTCCATAAACCAAGGTGAAAAAATGCTTGTCTCAAACCTCATCGACGAGCTGTGCTGTAATGACGAGTTTAAAGTCGGTCAGAAGTTGCCATTTTATTGCGTTTTAATTAATGCAAGAAAAACCCAAGTCCACTGTTGCTGGTAGGCCAGCGGATTTCATGCCTAGAGCAAGGGATGTCCTAGTGAGATACTTCAGCATGTAAAAATTCCAAGTTTGCTCAAATTAATCTTCTATAGGTATAACGTCCAGGAATTCCAGTACTGTGTTGTTGATTTAATGAGGGGTGAAAAGTATTTGCTCCAGCTTAGCTTATTGACCAGCTCCCTTACGAGTAAATGAAGGGTATTACTTTTTTTAAACAAAATAAGTAAACATACGACTACATCTACTCACGTATTTCTTATCTGTATCCTAAAGAAAGGGTGTTGTAGCTTCGCAATGAAATAACGCGTCTACAGAAACAAAGTAATTATACTTTATTTCAAATAATTATATAATGATTAGGTTAATGTGATTAACCGTCAAGCAGTACGGTTGAAGCTAGAAAGACTATATAAAAGTGGACATAAGTGTGCAATGGAAACTTATTTCAAGAAAGGTCATGAGAACTTTGACCCCTGGTATGGTGTCAATACATTTAATCATTTGACTGAAATTCTGGAGGCAATTCAAAGAATCGCGTGCTAATACAATGATCATGAGTTCGAGGTTATCTAAAAATTCTTCAAGGAAATCTTGCAAAATTATCTGATTAAAACCCAAACAGAAATTCCTGAAGTATTACATCATGCATTCGAACCGTAAGATACCTATAATTATTTTCATTTTATTTAGAGCACCTTCTGATATTGTTCCCTTGCAAAGTTAATTATAAACTTTCGAATTAAACTACTAGATCCCATATGATTTGAGGATCAACATGATCAACTCCTTAAGAAGTTAAAAGTTTCCTTAAAGAATTTATAAGAAAGCATCAATTGCAAGCCTCAGGAGATTTGAAGATTCATTAATCACTAAATATCTTATCACCGTTGAGCCACAAATCTACGAATCTAAAGATGCTTTTCGACCAAAATCTTTATCGAGTACTTCCAAAGTCTATACACCTTTTCATTAATTTGACTACGTAAACTTATACGAGATCTGTTTCTTCAAAGAACTGAACTAAGTGAGTCAAGCACTGCTTGGGCTTCTCAGGTAAGTCATGTTGATGTTTGTTACACTTATTTATAGTAAGCCAATGCCAGTAACCGCACCCGTCGCGATTGTATAGCAGGACAAGGGAAATTCGGATATGAGTCACCTCGAGCTCCTTTACTTTACTAAGCTTTTCAACTAAACAGAAGACTAGAGTAGGCCCACTCAAATAGCTAGAGTGAATTAAAATTCTGTTTTGGCTATTTAGAATGGCAACCCAAGTTCCTTTTATTCTAACCTGGAAACCAGTTCTAGAGATTAAGGTCTTTAATTCAAGTGTTTCGAATCAAAGGAAGAGAGAGATCAAAGAGTCTAGTAAATAAACTGTGGAAAATAGGTCCAGCTCCAGTTCTTGTCAACTGTTGTCTAGATCAGATTAAATGAGAGCTAATCCCCAACCTCAAAACAAGCTAAAGAATATCCAATAAACCCCTAGGAAAATTTAAAATTAGCAAGAGGAAGAAAAGAAACCTCCAAATAACTAATCTGCTTCCGTGAAAATCAAACCTCATCGTGGCAAGAAAACTACTAACAATTTGAGAAATGAATTAGAGACTGGAAGCACTCAGAAAAAAAGACCTAATATTATTAGCAATCCGATTCTGACATCCCAATAGCTCTAAGCAGCCAACTTTCCTCAACAACTTGATTTCTCAAGACTCTTAACAGAGAATTTCACTAAATGTGCATACTCCTACGGGTTAAAGATCTCCAGCTATGCAGATTGAGAATGACGTTGATTAACTATAGGATCAGCTCGCTAACGATGGGATACTTAATTTTAACCCTTCAGGCTAGCACCAAAATTCGAATCTCTTTTCCAATCAAAGCAACCAGATAAATGACGTTCAATTTAATCAGCAAAGCTCTCAGTCAAGGCATACTAAGCTTGATTCAATTCCAGAAGAGGAACAGGAAGAGACTTAGCTCCAATTATAACCGCCAAACACTATAAGAAACATCGATGACGTTGAGGAGTAGATATCTAATGGTAGTGATGACCCAGACTAGAGTAAGATGGGATATTTTAACTAGAGTATCCTTCCCTAGATATCAAAGCCTCAAGATACAGTCAAAGACACTAAGAAGAAAGCCAATGAAAACAAATCGAGCAGTACTTCTCATGTAAAAAAATCCCTCGCTGATACTCTGAATTAATAAAAGATCCTAGCTACTTTTAACCAAAGCAAGCCTGAGAAGGAAAAGTTGAAGATGGAGAAAGAGAAGAAGGCTCAGAAAGATTCAAAGAGTAAGTTAACTATTCTAATATTTATCAAATTTCTTTTAGAAAAGAAGCAGCTTAATGCAGGTCCACAGCAAAGGGTAGAAAGCAGCATCTAGAGATAGTAGCCAAAAGTAGGAACCAACCCTAAGCCTCAAAATAAAACGATCGACATTTCTTCTGATTAAGAGAGAAATTAGGATGAATCCACTTTATCTGGCTCTACTTCTATCCAGAAGGCTTAGTATAAAAACTAGACCAATCCTACTGCTTATACTACCTAAAATTTAAAGAGAACCTCTACTAAGAACCAAGATTTAATGAGCATGATGTAAACCAAAAAGTGAATATATCTACTCAGCAATCTAAACCAACAAGTATATTTTCCAATAAGTTATATCTGCTAAACGCAGCATTTAATGTGAATTCACAAGTTAATTTATTTTTGTAAAATTTGTCCACTTATCTTTTTAATTATGACCAATTCTAATATTTTAATAATCCAATTTAAATCGAGATATTATCAACGCGATTGGCCGATTTATCTATAAATAAGCGAAACTCCAGGTCTAGTCTATTGTTAAATTTCGAAAGTTTTAATCGACAGCGCTCTTTAACAGCTGTCAACAATTCTTATCTTCCTGCCTACCCCACTCTGCCGCAGTTTTAGTTCTTGAACCTCTCGTCTAGTATGTATTCTATACGCTTAATTAACCCAATCCTATAGTTAAACCCCAGTGAGCAGCCTTAACTAAGGTAGTCTTCAAAAAACCCGAAGATTTAATGAGTGATGTTTGTTACACTCATGTCGGTTTTGCCCAACTCAAAATTTGGGCAGCATTTCAGGTTCTCCTGTCTTCTGATTCTACTTTGGAGAAAAGGGCTTTACCAACTCAGACTACCTGTACCCTAGGTAAGTGTGATGATATCTTATATCTGCAGGCCTCTTCATACCTGAGTTGAAAAAATCAATTATCCATCTTTAGTATTCTATGTTCATAACTTACGTCTATAGATCACAGCCAGCTAATCTCAAAATTTGGGCAGCGTTTCAGCTTTTCCAGTCTTCACAGTTCAGCCCAACAAAATCCCTCTACCAACACTGACCTCTAAGACCCTAAGTAAGTTGACCTAAGACCAGGTTCTACTGGACTCTTACTATTCGAGCAAGGAAAATCCTTTACTGTCTATTTCACTCTATTGGGCTTTCTTTAAAACTACTATCTATAGATCACTCTAATGAAAAGCACTAATCAAACTACTCTTGCTCTTCAAAACTTCTTGCCACCTAACTAAAACAAACACGTGATCGTTGGCCACTCAGCCAAGGCCTTTGGCACTAAGAAAATTGGGTCTTGAGTTTGAAAATCACTAAGGAGACATCGGTGATGTTTGTTACACTTACAGTGATCTTGATTTGGAGATCTCAAAATTTTGGCAGGGTTTCAGGTTTGCTAGACTTGTAAAAATATAAACTGAAAATCCTCTCAACACTAACTGCTGTTACCTAAAGTAAGTTTCTCTATAACTATATACTATTGCACTCATCCTAATAGAGTTGAGAAAAAATCAATAATTTTTATGGAATTTCCATCCCTCATATTCATTCTTCCATTTATAGTTTAGAATCATAAAAGCAAAAAAACTAAATTACCTACTGCTACAAACTACTAACAAAGTTCTTGTTGCTAAGAGATATTCTTAGAGGTCTTCGAAAAAGATTTTTGGCTAACTTAATTTACTTCTACTACCCTTAAAAGATTTGACAGGGTCTAACTACTGTGATTGGCTGTTCTATTAACAGAGTTCTGGTTTCTTAAAAAGGCTTACATTTAAAAAGTTCACTCAAGCATGAGTGATGTTTGTTACACTCTCTAAAATTAAAGACCTAAGATTTTTGACAGCGTTTAAGGTTCTTGCTTACTTTGATTTAGTTTTAATAGTTCTCTAAGCTCTGCTTTCTCTAGCTTGATTAATCAAGGCAGCATTTCTATAGTCAATGTATCATTAAGGGTACCTATAAAAAGAATTAAAGAAAAAGACTTTTGTTTGATAATCAGAGTTGACTCATTGTTACTACTAAAAGTGGCCACTTAATAAATTCATGAAGATCTTAGAGGTATCTATAAAACAAAAGGGGTTAAAATTAAATGATTAGAGAGTAGAGTCTTGGTCTAAAAATCATCAGTAGCTAGCTATTTTTATTGAGGCCTCATTCTGTAAACACAAAGTTCTTAAAGTACCTATATTAAAAGTTAAGATAAAATGTTTGGGTTAGATTTGGTTTTGATTTTTGTATGCATTATCAGAGCTCTGTTTAATCGTACGATTTTTAAATCAAGTTTGGTACCTATAAAAAAAAGATTAAAAAATACTTAGCCTGAAACTGATTTGATAATTAAACTAAAGCTGGTTTTTGATTTTTGATTTTTTGATTTGATTTATTTAATCAAGCCTCCACTAATATCAGCGCTAGGATTGTTCCAACACTATTGGTTACTTTGAATAACGACCCTTGTAATACTAACTACCGTGCAGAGAGTACCAAGCATGAAGTTCTTTATCGTTTGGCCGGCTGGTCCACGCAGCTTCAATTAGTTTCAGCTTGATTGGGGGAACATACAAATTGACTAGCCTAACTAGGTTGTTCCTCCTTAAATTGCTACTTTTTAATTTTACCAGAGGGGCCACGCTTCGGTCTAGTCAAATTGTAAATTCATTATAAAAATGAATCGAATTTAACCTCGTTTCCGAGGACCAGCCGTTTGAATATTCAAACTGGTAGAACCTAAGATGCTGAGAATTTATTTTGATTTCCTTTCTGTGATAATCACTTCACCAAAACCCCAGGAGTTTAATTACTTCAGTTTACTTTACTAACTTAAATTTTGGAAACTCAAAGTTTCTTTTGCTTTTTACTTAGTAGTATTTGTAGTTCTTTAGCTAAGACTTCTTTCTTGTACTTTATTTTAACCTAGGTACTCACCCTGACTGTAGAGAGGTGTAAAAGCCTCAAGCGTAAATCGGCTCAGGCAGTATCCTAATAGTAAAGTGAAAGTTAGACTGGCTTCACAGTTTGTAGTTGGTTTACTTGTTTAAAAAAGTACTACAGTACTAAATTACCTTAAGCTTATTTAAGTTAAGCTAACCTTACTTTGAAACCCTTCCTCAGTTGGGTTTAGATTTTTTGTTAACTCTTTATAGGTATAAGTTTGAAACACGTTAGGTCAGAGTTTAAGGGGCAGTAGTTCAGTTAAGTTGCGTTGCTTTGCCAGGTGAACTGGTGAGGTAAGTCAGCTTGGCTTTATTACTCTTACTTTTTCTCTTATTTGAGACTAGTAGCAGCACGATTTATTATTACAACTTCTCACTGCGAAAAACTCAAGCAGCTCTACCTGGAGTCTATCTCTAGGTTAGGGTTGCACCCTAGTTCAAAGGAATTGTTTGATTAATGGTTTGAGTTAAGTTAAGGGTAACTGTATTACTGCTATTAATAATCCTATAGCTCTCTTGAAACACTTTCAACTAAATCAAAGAGCTCAATCTCATAAATCTCAGAGTGATGTTTGTTACATGGACACCTATTCCAAATTGGACACATATTCCCAAATGGACACATATTCCAAAATGGACACAATTCCAGTTGTCTAACGACTACTTTTTTGAAGAGTTATCTTCTTCGCTTTACCCAACCTTTTTAGGTTCCCTTCATTATATATATGCATCTATGACACAGCTTACGTTCTAAAGGAAGTATGGCAACGTTACCTGTAATGATAGTAAATATTATGCATTAGTTAATAAGTCTTATAGCTAAGCTTTAAGTAGTAAAAAGATCATAATGACTAAAATTATTACAATGCAATCATAAAAGTTAGAATATAGTTTCATGTTGAATTTCTAACTAACCTACCAATCTCACTGCATTACATTCCTCACTATTAATAAGTGAGATCAATCCACAACAGAGCTTACTATAGGGCCTTAGAGTATAACTATTATATCTCCATAGTTGTTTGAGTAGGTTAAAATTTAAACTTTAATAATTTAACTGATAAAATAAAATGCCTGAAATCAAACCAAATCTTAATGACAGTTAGAAAATAGAATTGAACGATCCCTGCTCCTACTCAAGCCTCCCAGTAACTCTCAGTTACTTTAAAGTTTAAACTAGATGCTTGAGATTAAGTGATGAGAGAGCTGTTATGATTGACAGAGGTTAAGTTGAACTTTTCCAAAATTAGCGTCATTTCTTAGGAATTAAATTTATTCGGATTTGTCGTGTAATTCATATGAATTTGAGGGGTAAAATCGAGATTCTCAAAATGACTACTAATTTGATCATAAGTTTCGTTGGAGCTAACCCCTTCACTTCCAGACTATGCGAGAGTAAGCTAAGTAATCTCAGACACTTATGAGAGAAGTGGGAATGCGAAAGCAGCAGGATAACACTTGGATTTCCTGAGAATAGAGGGTGGATTTGAGGTTTTAGAAATTTGAGATATTTTGAGATTAATAGTAAGCTTTAATTAAGGATTATATAGAGATTATAGAGAAAAATAAGCAAAGTTTTGACAATTTAATTTTACCAAGTTAGTTTTGTTTTTAAAATCCGAGCCGGATATTGCATATAAGTAAAGCCAGAGTGAAGATTAAATAGAGGGATAATATATCATATCAATCACCTTAGACTCCTAAGAAATCTTAGCTACTAAGAAGGTTTCCTTGTAAGTTTAGATTTAGCTGAATAATTATCAAGGGAAAATGCTGATGTTGACTTCGAATAAAAGTAATATCCTCCTAGATATTGGTTCAACCTATATACCAATCACCTTTAATGATACTGCCCCTTGCTGTAACCCATACTGTCGACTTATCTTCCATGTATCTTCTAATCTCATAAAGACTTAGGGAAAATATCTTGGCTTAGATTCAAGGTCTAAAATCTTATAAAGTAATTGCTGTTTGTAAGTATAGAAATAACTTTACTGAATGATTGGTAGTATTGAGTCTATTGAATATCAATTATTCATCTCAAAGCTAAGTGAAAATCATAGAAAAGTATAAGACTTTTAATCTATGTAACAAGCATCACATCAAGACTTTACAAGTTGTCTTCCAGTCATCTTCCATTTATTTCAAATTTACCTTCAACTTATTGAGTAAGGCTCAAAGAAATTTTTCATTCAAAAGTTATTTAAAGCCACTCTTTTATCAAAGCTCTTTACTTGTACTAAGTTGTAGGAAGTTAGTAAGAACTATTTAAAGCTCATTCGTTTTATGATAATAGTAAAGCAACTCAAGTTTGTATAGAGCTTAATAGTATTGCTGGTCGATAGATTCAACTATGAGGTTTGGTAGCTTTAACTTCCAAAGTTTGAAGACTTCCTACCAAGTTGATTGAGGAGTTCTAAGTTGAGTCCATAGCTTATAAGCAAGGCTAGGTAGGTTGTTATTATTAGAAAAAAGAGAATTGCAATTTTTAAAACTAATGTTGGTAATCTAGGAACTCTTACTTGAATTAAGGTTAACTGAAAGTGATGTTTGTTACATTATACATAATTCATATATACTCTATTCTAAGAATAATATTCTGAGTTACCGAACCTTCCCTCTCATTAGAATTTTTGCAATACTCCTGCTATTATTTGTATTATAGTTTAAGAGAGGAGCTACTTGGATAACTAAAGTTTATATATTTAGTCACAGATTAATTCAATCTAGAGATAATTTGAAAAAGTGGAAATCTTCCAAAAGGTAGACTTCTTCCAATTGAAAAGTGGACTTCTTCCAGAAGCAAAAGTGGACTTCTTCCAGTCCTATGTTATTTCCGATTTTTCTTCCAGAGGTAAAAAAGTGGACTTCTTCCAATTGTAAAGTAGACTTTCTTCCTTCCAAACTTCTCACTCTACCTGTGTTTATTCATTCCTTATTTTAATAGTTAAAATACATAGCAACCTTGGTCATAGAATCTCCAAGGCCTGACCGAGCAAAGGCGTAGAGGTCTGCCTATAGGATTGAGGTAGACTTTTTCCAGTAAGACTATGAAAATTGAAAAATACCCTTGTTTAGGCTGAACTTATTAAGATAATGTCTCTCCTATTTATGCTTTCACCTTCAAGCTAATCAAATGTATGATTATATAGCCTGCTAGCAATTATAACACATTTTGATAACTGAACTATAAAAGAACATATTTTCAGGTAGGATCAATGGAAAAATATAAGGCTATTTTCTTCAATTTTTAAGGTCAAAATGGCGGTTAAGGGCACCCAAACATTTCAAGATGGGTTATAGCCACTTCC
>ARYC01014624.1:0-13905 GCA_000711775.1 Oxytricha trifallax
CAAGTTCTTGCATTACCTTTTATGAGCCTCTCTTAGTATTATGTATTCATTGGCAAACTCATTTTGATACTGCTCGTTCCTAATAAGATATTTGAAAGGATATACCTTATAAGCATACTCATCAACTACTATGAGTTTTGCCTTGTTAGGCATATCAATATGTAAATAGTTGTCAATGCAAAAACTGAGATCTACTGCATTTAATGCAGGTATATACATAGCCCTCTCTTACAAGCATGCTATATATAATTCATTAGCTGGTTGGTTCATTGACTCAAAACGTTTCTGCTTCTTAAGTCTCTCTTCCTGCTCTCTTTAAGACTCTACAGTATTGGACTTTCTCTTGGCTGGTATAAGTTTTTATGTTTCTTTATCTTGCATTAAAAACTCACTTAAATGATGTTTTTGCATGAGTCTTTTAACTTTAGCTGAGTGAGTGTAAGACTTCATGCAAGTCGTGCACTAATACCTGCCATCGACCTTTTCGTGCTTGAAATATATCTTAGCTCACCCAGAGTGCATCTCTTTGAGTTAAATTTTTCAAATTAAAAACAATTTTTAATACTGCTCTCAAGCTCGAATCAGTTGAGAGAAAATTCTTTAAACGCCTATCATGCATCTACTCTGTACAGACATTCTTAATCTGTATATTAATAAGGAGAGAAGGCTACATTTCTCCTATAGAAAGCTCAATGTCAAACATCTGATCGATTTAAGGTTATTAAATACTTATCTCTGCTCTCTGCTTCCTGATATTTATTTCTAGAACAAACACCTCTGATTCAAACTAAAGAGCTTTAAGCTCTGGCTCCTTTTCAATGTATATGATCTCTGGCTTCTTAGTTTATCCAAAGTATAGCTAAGATTATCCACTGCCAAGAGAGACTGCTTTGCGATTTAAGTTAGCCGCCATGTTTAAATTCAAATTTAAATTTCTATTATAAAGCTTTAATAACCTCTCTTGTTATAGTAACTTTGTATAGGAGTTGGTACTGCAACAACAATGGTTGCTTCTTAGGCGTTAGACATCATATTTATACTAAGTTTATAACTATAAATTTTCTAAATTCATGCTTAATATTTTTAATTTTGGTACCAAATGAGTATAAATTCAGGTTGGTACTGGTACCAATTAGGTTTTGAACCATTTTGGAACTTTTCCATTAAAACCTCATTAGTTTAACACTAGGTACTAATTAAGTTTTGGTACTATTAAATTGGTACCAATTAAAATTAAACGAATTTAGTACCAGTACTAATTAAATTTAAACAAATTTAGTACTAATTTAATGGAACTAAATTGATAAAAATGGAGCTCCATCACTGCAGTTTGTTACAGCTTCTGCAAACTTTCTCCACGTATCTTGCAGGGTTGACCTCCTATAAGATGCCCATATTTAATAGTAAGATTTTAAACAATAGGATCCAGAAGTCTATAAGTTATAATTTGAAATTCATTAATAGGGAGAGGAACAAAGATGGAATCACTCAATGATCAAATGAAAAGAGTCGAGGCTCAAGAAATGATATCAAGATTCAGAAGTAAGGAAGATCTCTATCGATACCTAACTTTACATGGTAAGATAACTCGATGATTATTAACATATTAAACAGTTGGTTTATTCCTTCCTACGATGGAAGGTACCAAAATTTCATTCTTGAAAGCAATACTTTGTGAGGAGAAGAAAGCTTTTAAAAATAAAGAGATTAAACTAATAGAAATTCCGAACTACCCTGAGATTTCAGTCACTAATCTTTATGCGGATGCCATGTAAGATGAGGAAGTAGTAGTTTACCTTCCTACCAAGAATCAATTCTCTAATAAACTCCCAGAGAGGAACTTCTTTTTTGGTGTTCTTAGTACAATAAAAGAGGATTATCTCAGAGAAATTATTGAAGAAGCACATAAGAAACGATATTCTATTTCTCCTGAAGACTAGAAGAAGCAAGGCATTCTAATAAGCTCAGCTTGGCTAGAGGAACTTAAGAAGCATCCTTATCTTTCAAGTAAGCTTTGACATATAACTTTGTAGGAAAATCTGGCACTGGTATATATCTTATGAAAGAGCCTGCTAAGGTTCATAGAGAGAGAAAGTCACAGAAATTTCATGAAGTGAGCAAGAGCTTTATAAAGATGTTTAAAAGCCAGATGAAATGAACATAGATGCAGGAGCTGGCACAAAGAGAAGAAATATGGGCCCAAGCAAGCCATAAGAAGAGGAGAAGAAAGAGAAGCCAAACCCATTTATGGGCCAGTTTAATATGTGAATATATTCATTCGTTTAAATCTAAAACTTATTTATAAACATTCATTCTTCCCTTTCTTGCACAAATTGTTGTCTTATCTACGCTCACTCTCTTACAGCAGCTTTGAATCAAGTCTACTGTATCGAGGGGCAAGTCATGCATAAGATGATACAGCAGAAGCTTCTTGTAGTGAGTCTTTATTTAACTCCAGTAGAATTCTATTCCATTAAATTAAGGGCTGTAAGGAACGTTGTATACAGGAGTTATGTTTAACTCTTCATAAGCTTTCTTAGACTCCTTAGTCTTATGAACTGATAGGTTATCAACAAACAGGATGATCTCTTGGTTGCTATACTTCTCTCTGAGCTTATGTAGGATCTCTATATACTACTCTCGCTTAATAGAGCGAGGGTGAATCACATAACTCTCTAAGCCTGAATTTTCACTTATACCAGCTAAAATTGCATGAGTGACTACCTTTACTTTTTAGTCATAAACTTCTATGTTATCATACTTCTTGTACCTTGACTTATTAATAAAAGTGTTGAACGTAAACACAGCTTCATCTGCATGTATGAACTTGATGTTATTATCAATAGCTCTCTGCATTTAATCATATATATAGTTTAAATTATTGCTATAAAATGGCACTGTAAAATCAATCACTCTCTTAACTCTGTTGACAGTCTTGAAAGTAATACCATTTCGTCTATAAATATTGGCTATAGTCTAAAGAGAGATACGCATGTCTGGAAACTTGCGATGAAACATGACAGCTCGTTAGTCAAGAGGAAAGTGAGCCCAATACTTTAATGTCTTAAAGTCACAGAGATAGTCAATATGGACCTGTGAGAACTTTTATTTTCTTGCAGGATGTTTTCAAGAGCCTGAGTTATAATGTTAAACAGCTACAAGCAATGATACCTAACAGTTGAAGCACTCTTGCGCAGGAGTCTTGCTATGGCTGTATAATTCAACACTGGTTTGACTTAGTCTATATAAATACTTGAACCATACCTAAGCTTAAGCAGTAAATCTAAATATTACTCATCATAAATAGACCATAAATTTCGCTAATTTCTATTTCTCATTTTGGAATTGGCCTAATTTCTCTACTAACCCCAATAAGACCCCAACTATACCCTAAAAATCAAAGCACTTATAAACCTCACTAAGGGGTTTTGGGGTTTTGAAGTAAATATTCTTGAAATAAACCTCTACAGTACTTAAAAAGAAACGAAGTGATTATTTCAGCTGTGCCATAGATTGAAGGTCTCACAGCAGACGACTTTATTGGTTATGGCTAGCAAAATAATTTGATTCTCAGCTTTTTGCCAGACCAGTGCGACTGGCTGCACCTCGATAAAAGGTGGATATGTGATGTCATGATGTCCTTAGATAGAGAGGGCATTAGTCAGATGATAAAGAATGCTAAAGAGTAGAGAAGAGATAGAATCAATAAGAGTTAAAACCTGCTAATCAACATGCGACCTGAGTTTGCAGAAGCATTATCGAACTCCCTAACATTTAGCTGTAATTATTTCATTCTCATATTTATAGAGCACAGAGGAAGGTCTGCATTTTTGCTGAAGCCGTCTTCTTAGAGAAAAAGGCGTCAAAAGGAAATGGAGGAGGTCAAGGTAGAGGAGGGTCTTCTCAATTAAAGCAAACAGAAATATTTAGAACAGAACAAAAGAGTAAGGGAAGAGGTTACCTAACTATAAGAGTAGTTAGAGGAACTAAACGAGTACAAGAGCTTATTCACTCATCTCCATCAAAGTGGAATAATTAATGAGGAAGGAAATCCACTAGTTCAGGCTCCTCGTTTTGACAATATGAATAATTGAAGATTAGAAGTGAAGAAAATTTAAAAGGGAGCAGTTAAATTAATTTATTTAAAAATTAAAAAGCTTTTTATAAAAGAATATAGTCAATTTACTTATGAGCATTAGTAAAAGTTTAAAACAAGATAAAAAGCGTTCAATTCTTTAGACTCCTTCTCGTAACCCTCTTTTAAAGTAAATTAGTTTTGCTTCGTTTCATTTCCATCTCTTTATCTAAGCTAGCTTCGATTTTAGAAGTGTCTTGCTATTTTATCAATTAGGGATTAACATCACCAGTGCCCTAATTTGCCAACTTTTTCTTGTGTACTCTTTCATGTTTATCTCTGAACTTTTCAGACCTTTTATTGATATTATTATTAACTAACTGCCACGTATCACTTTAGCTGCCATTCTTAAGCTTTTTATGATAATGTTTCTAGCTTATCTTAATAGCTATCTTCGTCTGCTTGAACGCTCAGGATGGATTCATCTGTGTTTTTATTAAGAGAACCTTATAAATTTTGGAGAGATTTATCAATCTCTGCTAATGGGCGAGCATCTAGTAAACTTGCTGCAAACTAGGAAGCCTCAATAATAGCATTTTAATCGCAGTTATCTTGGCTATCGCTTAATACCTCCCTCTGCTCAAGAGATTTGATTTAGTTAGATAATTATTATTACTCTAATGAGTCATCAGTTTAATAAGGCTTTTCGAGGGCATCAGGCTTTTAAGCTTTTTTCTCTTCATTATTCAAGCTCAGCATTGTTTAGAGTTTTGAAAATCTGATGTGGATCTCATTCTCCAAAAGTTCCTGTCTAATCGAGATTGCCTACTCAACCGTATCCTGAGACCCTCCTAGCCATATAAGCTGCCTCCATTGGCCTTTGTTTTCGAGCCTCCCTACTCTGCCTATGATTTGATTTGTCGATCGTTTAGAAAAGATGTCCGCAATTATTAAGTAAATGCCCCCATTAGCTTCTATTTCTCTCGAAGACTGAAGATCTGTACCTCTACCTTGAAGTTCAGAAAGAAGATAAACCCCAAATCTCTTGTTTGAATTTTTAACATTAAACTTTCCTTCAAGGTAGGCATCTGTTTTACAACCTTTTATGCTTTTGATACTATAAAATTAGAGTTCTCTGAATTTCTTAAAGTAGGCCTCTATTATCTGGCATGCACTCCCGGCTACAATCACGACAGGGGTTAATATTGTTTATTTCATAGAAAGCTCGTAAATAAACTTGCAGTATTCCTGCTGTGAACTTGTGAAGAGCATGTCTGGGCAGTGAATCTTTTTATCACCTTTCAATGAATTAAGAGCGGGAAACTTAATCTCCTATTACTTGAATGCAACTTTCAAGCAGATTTCTTCTTTCTATGATAACTGCGACCCTGTCAAACCCACTAGAATCGATGCCCTTTGAAGGAAGGTTATAGTATCCTTCATTTACTAGGCACTGCTGTCAAACATAATCCAGTCATATTCGTCAACCACAACGATAGTCTCTGCTAGTTGTAAAAGAAAGCTATCATCAAGGCAACAATTTTCGACACTTTTGGGTCATATAATACACCCCCAGTTTGGTCTCAAATTGATTATGATTAACATTAAGCTTGCTGCTCGCAATCATGTTTTGGTATCTCGCAGCACAAGATAGTCGCTTTTGCCAATTATTATAGTACTTTTATTATGCTTTAGCGTGAGAAGGACTGCCAAGGAAGAGCAGAGCAAAGTCTTGCCATTTCCTATTGCAAAGTTTAAGTAAAAGTATTTTCTTTCAGACCATAAGATAAAACTAAGGCAAAGTTTTTACAGAGTGAGGAAGCCAAAGCCAAGTAGCTTCTCAAGTGCTTATATACCTTCATTTTAATTTATATGGCTTTCTTAGAGGGCACAGCAATAAGTGTCGACAATTTTATTATGCTTATTAAGCTTTTTGAACTTTCCTATCATTTTATAGAACTATTAACAAGAAAACTCGTCAATCTTTTTGGGATTTTTTAGTATTTGCTTAATGCAAGCTGTATTTCCATTAATGAGGTCCGCAATAATGTCTGGCCTGTTCTTTACACCTTTTTCAAGTTGAATAGTTACAACTTAGTCAACAACTTGAATAATGCAACTAAGTTTACTAACCCAATTGAGATTCCTTTCTTTAAGCTCTACTGAAACTTGAGCGATGAGCAAGGAGAAGTCTGATTGATCTAGGTAGTCCCACTTCTTGATAAAAATGTTGCTGATATGATTGATCATTTAATCCAAGTCTTTATATGTACTAGATTGACTTAATGCGCAAATTTGGACAAAGTCGCCAACCACATTAATTGGAATTTCCCTTACTAACCTCAACCCACAGTCTTATTTCAAAACTTGAATAAAGGGTTTATTAAGGCATTGTAGTGTGTTTGGTAAGAGTCTAACAACTTGCGGATCTATTTTGAAGAGACAAAATGTGCCTGCCATTAAAGGAATAATTCCAATATTCTTGCTGTCTAGCAAGACCAACTCATCTGAAAGTTTGGAGAAACTCTCCACCTCATTGATAAAGATATAATTAGCAAGACCCAAGGTTTATTCTGAGTTGGGTCATTGGGCTAATAAAGTCATAGAATTTTGAAGTAAGTCTTCGTTTACTTATATAAGTTCATTTCTATAATAAAGCAAAGACTATACAAACAGCCTAGTTTTGACCTAAAGGTCGAGCTTTAAATTGAGATTTAACTCATGTATAAGCCCAAACATGCCATCGTAAAAGTTAGAGGAGCAAGTTGTTTTAAGGCTCATTAAAAATTCAAGCAAGCTTTAACTATTTCTGAGGCATAATTGCTCGAGGAACTGATACCTCTCTTAAGGCTTTAAAAGCATGTATTCCCTCAAGTAGTTGCTTGTGATCTCAGATTGGATCTTAGCTCCGTAATTAGCTTGAGGAGTCAAGCTGCTCTACCATTCAGCAGATCTGAGGACTGTATGCCTTGCTTGTTGGTAAGTCCATTCATTTAAGATAAGTCTAAAACAGCATTCTATGAGCTTTCAAAGCCTATAATAGACTTTGCTTTCTAAGATTTTGAGAGATTCTTCTGAGTCTTGTTGAGTACATACTTGCTAATAAATCTTGGCAAATCCCTTGAGTGCCTGAGTTTAGAAAACTCTTCAAGCTCCAATAAGCCTTCGATGTTGTAATTGTTATTTGGTAATATAAGCTTTGCCTTATCTATGAGTTCAGGATACTCGGCTCCTTCATAGACGGACTTCCGACCCCTCTTTTTAGAAAAGTCTTTGACCAAATTTTCACCTAGAATTGGGTGACTAAATGCAGGTGTATCAACTTATGATAAAATTTAAGTCTATTCAGTAAGAGATTTCAAATTTCTTTGATTCATTAGGTTAACCTAAGACACAGAATCCTAAGAAAGTTTTTAGTCTAACTCGTTGAACATATTGATGGGTTTGGTGTTTTGAGATTGGCGGCAAAATTTTAAATTTAAATTAATAAGAATTATAATTAAAATTATTAGGCTCTTAATTAAGTCTTAAATCACTGAAATAGGCTTTTAACCTGAAAAAGGCTCAATTTTGAGAGAATTATGGAAAGTTAGAAGGCTCAACGATAAATTTAAGGGCTAAGAAGTTTTCAAAGTCTGGGCTAAGGATAAGTAAGTCAAAAAAGGCAAATCAAAGTTGAATTAATAATTTACGAGGTACCGCAAAAAAAAATAAAAAAATGTATTTTGCCGGCAAAAAAAACACCAAAAGCTTAATTAAAATACTCAAATTAATAAGAATTATTTAAGAATTGTTTATAGCTACTCCAAGTGAAAGCCAAATTTTGAGGAAATTAAATGAATGCAGCGCCAGAATTAAACCAATGACCCCAAAACCCTTTCATAATAACTCATCCTGGATTAACCCAACACTATTTTATGTTAAAGGGGAATTTGAAAGTCTGATCAAAACACGGTCACCCATTAGATGGTATATCTTTCAATTAGAGCCAACCAAGACACTAAAAGAGCCCTAAAATGTAATGCTAGACTTTCCAAACTGGAAATTAGTGCTTGATAAACGCTCAGGGCTTAAAGTGGGACAATTACACAGATTTGATCGAACTACTCACAATTTCACTTAAATTTATTTTCTAAATACTTTCTTTACCTTGTATTAAGAATTTTCAAGTTTGTATATGAATTTAAATACCATTTTACACTTAAAAAATTCTACCTTAGTACCTTGTAGTCTTTTAATCCAGTGAGGTTTTAATGGAAAAGTTCCAATCTGGTTTAAAACTTAATTGGTACCAGTACCAACCTGAACTTTATCTGAGTTGTTACCAAAATCAAAATTATTAAGAGTAAATTACGAAAATTATACTTATAAACTGAGTATAAATATGAAGTCTTAGAGCTTAGATCAAACCCTCATTAATGCTGTTGCAACTCCTATATAGTCCAGATATAGCTATAGAGGTTTTGAGAGCTTTATAATAGAAATTTAAATTTGAATTTAAACATGGCGGTCAACTTAAATCGTAGAGCTGCACTTTTAGGAGCATGTCAATCAATGCTCAACTTTGGCTCCTCCAAGAAACCAGAAGTAATTTATATTGAAAAGGAGGTAGAGCTAAGAGCCTAGAGTTTGAAGCTGAGGTCTTTAAAATTTAAGTTTAAAACAAGAAGTAGAGTGCTGAGATGGGTGTTTAAACATAAGTTGAATTGGTTGAAGAAGATAAGGAACAGCAAACCAATAGAAAAAATTAAAACATTTTAATGTGAAGACTGCTAAAACTTCTTTTCAACTGAGTCTAGCTTGAAGAGGCACATTAAAGAGGTACACTCTGGCAAGGCCAAGATCTATTTTAAACATGACAAAGTGGATGGAAGGTACCAATGCACAACATGCATGAAGTCTTACACTCACTCAGCAAAGGTTAAGAAGCATTTGCAAAAACATCATCTTAGCGAATTCTTGATTTAAGATTAGGAGACTTAATAACTTGTACCTGCTAAAAGAAAATTAAAAATTCTTGAGTCTTAAAGAGACCTACAGGAGAAGCTCAAGAGACAGTGTCGCTTTGAATCAATTCAAAATCCCAAAACCCTTTCAGTAGTTTGATTGAGTTTTTGATTGATAAAAGTAGAATATTAGTGCATACTTTATAAGGGCTTTAATAGGGTTTATGTAGGGGTTTAATGTTTAAATATTAGTATTTTAAGTGAGTAAATGAGGGGTTTGGGGTCAGTTTATGACAATGAGTATATAGATTTATTGTTTAAGTTGCGTTATGGATGTGATTAATATGGTGATCAACTCAAACCTATTCTAAACCCCAAAACCCCTTAGTGAGGTTTATAAGTGCTTTGATTTGTAGGGTATAGTTGGGGTCTTATTGGGGTTAGTAGAGAAAACGCAAGTTTTAAGTGAATTTAATGAATATTTAATGAGTTTTAATGAGCTTAATTCAAACAAATTTTATCTGCTTATCTTTGTGGTATCTCTTGAACTTAGCTCTCTTTAATGTTTCAAGTATATCTTCTAATGATGATCTTGGATATGCTGTAGCTCTTACTATGATCATCTCAACCATTTTCTTAATCTAATTGCATACATCTTCTTGCTTTATATGTTTAACAGCCATGCTTATTGATTACTTTTCTTGCTTTGTTCCGAAGTACGACATACTTTCCATATCGCACTCTAAAATAATTGCTGCTACCGCCCAGACATCTCACTAAACAGAGCCATTAGTCCACTTCTCTCTTATTGGGAAGTACCCAGGTGTGCATAGCACTTTAGCTAAAGTCACTATTTCTTACCTTATTGCTCTATTGAAATCAATGACTACTATTTCTAAAGGACAGAGATTTAGCATTACATTTTCTGGCTTCAAATCTCTATGAACATACCCTAGATCATGCAGCTCTTTCACACCCTTGGTCATTTCCGTGAGTATCTAATTCAAGTCATCTGGGTATCTATTATGGTAGAGATAATCTCTTAGAGTCATTTCAAATTTCTTGAGTCGTAGTGCAATAAAACCATGTCCAAGAATAACTCCATCGAGTTTAAGCAAGTTCTTGCATTACCTTTTATGAGTCTCTCTTAGTATTATGTATTCATTGGCAAACTCATTTTGATACTGCTCGTTCCTAATAAGATATTTGAAAGGATATACTTTATAAGCATATTCATCAACTACTATGAGTTTTGCCTTGTTAGGCACATCAATATGTAAATAGTTGTCAATGCAAAAACTGAGACTACTGCATTTAATGCAAGTATATACATAGCTCTCTCTTACAAGCATGCTATATATAATTCATTAGCTGGTTGGTTCATTGACTCAAAACGTTTCTGCTTCTTAAGTCTCTCTTCCTGCTCTCTTTAAGACTCTACAGTATTGGACTTTCTCTTGGCTGGTATAAGTTTTTATGTTTCTTTATCTTGCATTAAAAACTCACTTAAATGATGTTTTTGCATGAGTCTTTTAACTTTAGCTGAGTGAGTGTAAGACTTCATGCAAGTCGTGCACTAATACCTGCCATCGACCTTTTCGTGCTTAAAATATATCTTATCTCTCCCAGAGTGCATCTCTTTGATGTGCCTCTTCAAGCTCGAATCAGTTGAGAAGAAATTTTAGCATTCATGACATTAGAATTCTTTAATCTTTTCTAGTGGGAGATGTTCTTTTAACTCCTCAACATCTTCGATTAGCGTTTAAATACTTATCTCTGCTCTCTGCTTCCTGATATTTATTTCTAGAACAAACACCTCTGATTCAAACTCAAGAGATTTAAGCTCTGGCTCCTTTACAATGTATATGATCTTTGGCTTCTTAGTTTATCCAAAGTTTAGCTAAGATTATCCACTGCCAAGAGAGACTGCTTTGCGATTTAAGTTAGCCGCCATGTTTAAATTCAAATTTAAATTTCTATTATAAAGCTTTAATAACCTCTCTTGTTATAGTAACTTTGTATAGGAGTTGGTACTGCAACAACAATGGTTGCTTCTTAGGCGTTAGACATCATATTTATACTAAGTTTATAACTATAAATTTTCTAAATTCATGCTTAATATTTTTAATTTTGGTACCAACTTAGAAAAAATTCAGGTTGGTACTGGTACCAATTAGGTTTTAAACCATTTTGGAACTTTTCCATTAAAACCTCTTTAGATTAAAAGTAGGTACTAATTAATTTTTGGTAATATTAAATTGGTACCAATTAAAATTAAACGAATTTAGTACCAGTACTAATTAAATTTAAACAAATTTAGTACTAATTTAATGGAACTAAATTGATAAAAATGGAGCTCAATCTCTGCAGTTTGTTACAGCTTCTGCAAACTTTCTCCACGTATCTTTGCAGGGTTGACCTCCTATAAGATGCCCATATTTAATAGTAAGATTTTAAACAAAAGGATCCAGAAGTCTATAAGTTATAATTTGAAATTCATTAATAGGGAGAGGAACAAAGATGGAATCACTCAATGATCAAATGAAAAGAGTCGAGGCTCAAGAAATGATATCAAGATTCAGAAGTAAGGAAGATCTCTATCGATACCAAACTTTACATGGTAAGATAACTTGATGATTATTAACATATTATACAGTTGGTTTAATCCTTCCTACGATGGAAGGTACCAAAATTTCATTCTTGAAAGCAATACTTTGTGAGGAGAAGAAAGCTTTTAAAAATAAAGAGATTAAACTAATCGAAATTCCCAACTACCCTGAGATTACAGTCACTAATCTTTATGAGGATGCCATGTAAGATGAGGAAGTGGTAGTTTACCTGTCTACCAAGAAACAACTCTCTAACAAGCTTCCAGAGAGAAACTTCTTCTTTGGTGTTCTTGGTACAATAAAAGAGGATTATCTCAGAGAAATTATTGAAGAAGCACATAAGAAAAGATATTCTATTTCTCCTGAAGACTAGAAGAAGCAAGGCATTCTTATAAGCTCAGCTTGGCTAGAGGAACTTAAGAAGCATCCTTATCTTTCAAGTAAGCTTTGACATATAACTTTGTAGGAAAATCAGGCACTGGTATATATCTTATGAAAGAGCATGCTAAGGTTCATAGAGAGAGAAAGTCACAAAAAATTCATGAAGTGAGCAAGAGACTTTATAAAGATGTTTAAAAGCCAGATGAAATGAACATAGATGCAGGAGCTGGCACAAAGAGAAGAAATATGGGCCCAAGCAAGCTATAAGAAGAGGAGAAGAAAGAGAAGCCAAACCCATTTATGGACCAGTATTATATGTGAATATATTCATTCATTTAAATCTAAAACTTATTTATAAACATTCATTCTTCCCTTTCTCGCACAAATTGTTGTCTTATCTACGCTCACTCTCTTACAGCTGCTTTGAATCAAGTCTACTGTATCGATGGGCAAGTCATGCATAAGTTGATACAGCAGAAGCTTCTTGTAGTGAGTCTTTATTTAACTCCAGTAGAATTCTATTCCATTAAATTAAGGGCTGTAGGGAACGTTGTATACAGGAGTTATGTTTAGGTCTTCATAAGCTTTCTTAGACTCCTTAGTCTTATGAACTGATAGGTTTCAACAAACAGGATGATCTCTTGGTTGCTATACTTCTCTCTGAGCTTATGTAGGAACTCTATGTACTACTCTCGCTTAATAGAGCGAGGGTGAATCACATAACTCTCTAAGCCTGAATCTTCACTTATACCGGCTAAAATTGCATGAGTGACTACCTTTACCTTTTAGTCATAAACTTCTATGTTATCATACTTCTTGTACCATAACTTATTAATAAAAGTGTTGAACGTAAACACAGCTTCATCTGCATGTATGAACTTGATGTTATTATCAATAGCTCTCTGCATTTAATCATATATATAGTTTAAATTATTACTATAAAATGGCACTGTAAAATCAATCACTCTCTTAACTCTGTTGATAGTCTTGAAAGTAATACCATTTCGTCTCTAAATATTGGCTATAGTCTAAGGAGAGATACGCATGTCTGGAAACTTGCGATGAAACATTACAGCTTGTTAGTCAAGAGGAAAGTGAGCCCAATACTTTATTGTCTTAGAGTCACAGAGATAGTCAATATGGACCTGTGAGAACTTTTATTTTCTTGCAGGATGTTTTCTAGAGCCTGAGTTATAATGTTAAACAGCTAACAAGCAATGATACCTAACGGTTGGGGCACTCTTGTGTAGGAGTCTTGCTATGGCTGTATAATTCAACACTGGTTTGACTTAGTCTATATTAAAACTTGTACCATACCGAAGCTTAAGCAGTAAATCTAAATATTACTCATCATAAATAGACCCTAGATTTCGCTAATTTCTATTTCTCATTTTGAAAATTGGCCTAATTTCTCTACTAACCCCAATAAGACCCCAACTATAACCCTACAAATCAAAGCACTTATAAACCTCACTAAGGGGCTTTAGGGTTGATTCTTAATTATACATCAAAAGCAAGGCTACTTCATAAATCTCCTGCAACTGTGAGGTCTCACTGTCTATTAGCATTGAATTTAAAGAGATAGCAGCTTAACTCTAAGCCTAAAAAACCTCGAAAATTTTAACAGCATCATATTGACTATCTTATTAATGATAAGACTCTTAAATACTGGGCTCATTTCTCTCTAGCCTAGAGGGCTGTGATGTTTCATCGCCAATTTCCTGAGCTACATATCTCTGTTTAATCGATAGCTAACATTTATAAAAAGAACGGAATATCTTACAAGGCAGTCAATCGCATTAAGAGAATGATTGACTTTAATGTTCTATTTTATAAGGATAATTTAAATTATATATTCGATTAAATGCAGAGGGCTATTACTAATAATATTAAG
>ARYC01014627.1:0-13520 GCA_000711775.1 Oxytricha trifallax
TTATTTAATTTTTTTTATCTATATTTATTTTTTTATTTCTAGTACTTTGTTTTATATAAGTTTTAATTTTATCTTTGTATTATTTAAGATTTATTTAATTCTATTTTTTTCATTTATATATATTTTATATATTATTAACAATTTGGATATCATATATTTATATTGAAATTACTTTTTTTATTATAAATTTTAAAGATCTTTATATGTCAACCTTTATCATATTAAATCTTCTTTTAATTATTTATAATATCTAAATGGATCAATTCATAATTTTAATTTTTAATTTAAGTATATTTAAGTATATTTACTATTTCAATTATATTTTGCTAGCAATTTTATTTTAATTTATTATTTTTAAGACATTCAGCTTAAGCTTTCTATATTTATTCCTGTCTATATTTATAATCTTTTTGTGAATAATTTAAAAACAAACATTTATTATTGTATAAGTTTTGAAATTTATATAGTTACAATAATAAAATAACAATAATAATAATAAATAATAATAATCAATAACAATAATAATAATAATAATATTATATAATAATAATAATAATATGATAATATTTAGGTTTCTGGAGATAAGCTTGGCAGCTAGTTAAGGGATTAGCCCTATTTAATTTGGAGACTTTCTCCAAGTATACTGAGTCTTTTAATCTTCTTCTGTTTTTACCTTTCCTTTCCCTCTCTGCCATCTTCACCTTTATGATCCAGTTCTACTTTTTCTTCACTTAGTGTAAAAGATTTGGACTTGTTCTCTCTAGTCTTTGAATTTGAATTGTGTGTCAAAGTGTTTCACGTTGAGTGAGAACTTAAGACTTTTGGTAGAAATAGTATCTTTGCATCTACTTGTGATTAGTTATGTTAGGTCACTTTTTAAGAAATATGCATGCTTCTGGAGATATTTAATATAGATTTCGTAAAGCATTAAATAATAAGTATAATATAGATTTCCATCTTATTAAGTTGATCGCGATAGTCTGAACTGACCTGAGATGCAGCTGGCCTCGTTTGCTGTGACATTTTTTTAGAATCACTATGTTAAGCAGCCAAATGAAGACCAGGATGTCTTAAGGTGTAGTAACTGCTGAATTTGTTTTTGCTTGTATCTCACTTTTGATGCTCTGTAATCCATGTTAACTCTTTCTAGGGGTGTGTTATGGCTGATTTGAACATCGCTGTGATGGCATTGGGGCACCCCTTGATGGTTTTGTACATTTCTGAATTGATTGTGTTCATCCAAATTGAAATGCATGATTCTATGGTGTCAAATCTTTCTTGCAGCTGGGCTTTAATGATGGAATACATATCTTATCAAATGTTAAATTAATGATTATTAATTTAATAATTGTACTACCTATTTAATATTAAATATTTTGTGATTAAATCTTATTAATCTCCTATTTAATACATATTTTGATTAGTGACGTATTTTACATCATTAAATTATTACGTTAGGAGGGACTGTGGGTAATTCCAAGATTCCTTCTTTTTTCGGAAACACTCTCTAGGCAGTAGGTATGTTAGCTGGAACTCTCCTAATAAGAGTTTTTTTCGTCTTACTGATCATATCTTTGTTTTCCTTCCACTAAGATCCAGACATTGTCCGAGTATATTACCTTTTTGGTAATGAGATTTTCGTTTTTTTTAGTTTTTATAGATCGTTCATATTCTTCAAATTTTTTTTTAAACTCATCGAGTTCATTTTGGTGTTAACTATCCCTTACAATGTATATCACACCCTCGGTTGAGGGGGATGTGGGTTTTTCCCGGTTACAGTTGTTTGTTTGAATTCTAGGGTCAACTTATTTGGTTTGATTGTTTTGTTGGGGTTTTATGAATTTACCTGTTAATTGAAGTTATTCTTAGCATTTGTAAATGATATTTTGTCAAAAGTTGTACTTTTTCACAGTTGTTTCTTTCATAGGACTGTAGTCTAGACAAGTGCAATTAGTACTAGTTAATTAATTGGTAGCCTTTTCTTATAAGTTTTCTAGCTAAGAAAGTTATAATTTCCAGGATGTAAAGTCCCAATTAACTTTTGTTTTTTTATAGGATGTTTATCGTAAACTAGGCTAGATGTTCATATTGATTGTTCTCAACATCTCATTGTATGACGTCTCTTTGTATTTTGCTCAGTATACCCATTCTGTGTTTCTTATTTAATAATATTTGTAAATATATATTCATATAGTAACAATAGTATTTGCTTGAATTTAAAACTATGTATTTAGTGGTTATTCTTAAGAAAGTATAGCTTGTTTTCATATTGATAATGGTTTAAATTTAGTTTAGACAGGATTTTCATGTTTTAGTAGATATAAAAAAGCTGACTCTAATCAATAACAGAACAGAGATTGTTTACATTAATATCTCGAGATATTACAAATGTATATTTAAGAATTGTAGTTGTATACATCCCAATAATTACTATAATTATAGTTTAAAAAATCTTAGTGAACATGATTAATACAATGTAGATGCGTTTTATGACTAAGATGAGGAAGAGATTCATGTTTAATATTGCTAAAATAGATAAAAATAGGAAATTGTAGAAATTAATCAAAATTATTTTAATTAATTAATTTTAACCAACTTTACCTTTCATTTGTATTCGAACTTATACATCATGATTGAAGAATTTCTCAAATTTCAACTTGAATTGCTGATTTTAAAGCAGGATCTTCCAATTTTTCATATGATTCAATAGTTTAGTTACCAATAGTCAATTTTACTGTCCAACTTCCAAAATGATTGGCAATCATAGGTATCTATGATCAAATTCTCATGATTCAGAGTGGAGATTCAAGATTTTGTCAATAACTCGTTGCTTGATGAGTGTTTCGTCAAATTTGAGACCCTATCGTATTCTCCATGTTTTAAAAACCCCAAGCTCACCAACTTTCAAGTCCTGCTCGACTGTTTGAGCACCAAATTCGGCAGCTTTAGTGGAGGAGGAGCCAAAATGGCCATTTGAATGAGCGAAAATGAGAGAGGTTTTTGGATTTTTGGTTTGATTAGTTAAAATTAAAAATTAAAAGTGTGATATGTAATAAGGGGGCTTTTAATCAATAAATTTGACGATTCAAGTGCAGTTAATGGTTATATTGGTTGCTTCTATAGTCCCTGCACTCCAACTCATCGTCTTTCATATCATTCTCACACAAATCCATGCTTGATGGTGCTGCACCACTGCTTCACACTGAAAGCCCAGAGCTTGTTGACGTCTGTCTTGGTCATTGCCTTCAGAATCTGCGAAAGCCGCTTCACCAGGTGGATCCTATGAAAAGTTAGGCCCAAAATACTTACTTGCTGTCTGCTTGCTCCTAGCGGAGGTGCCTCTTGATGTATGAGAACAACTACTCGATGGGGTTAAGCCAGGGTGAGTACTCTGCGTTGAAAAGGACAGTGACCTTGAACTTCCTAGCAGTCTCCAGCACCTCTGAATACTTGTGAATGACTGCGTTGTCCATGAGCAGCACGATCTTTTTATGGGCGAGATCCTTGTCTGTGCGCAGCTGGCGCAGGGTGTGATAGAGGAAATTCTCGAACAGCACAGCATCGAAGCCCCCCTCAATGATTTGGCTAGAGATCAGCTGGTCCTTGGTGATAGCTGTCACAAAGCTCATCGAAAATTGCTATCTCTTAGTGGATTCCTTGATGATTGAGAGATTTCGAGCCAAGACCACGTAAGACCCCAACCGCTGGTTGACTTGCTGCTTCGAGACTGCGATGGGAGTATAAGTGAATGATGGTAAGTCATCAATTGCATCGACTACAGCTTGGGTTGCTTGATTACTCCCCTTAATGGACTTAGGAAACTTAGAATCATCTATAAAAGTGTCAAAATATCCAAAGAATTCGATTACTTTCCTGTCGATTCTCTGTGATTTAGCTGCTACTTTGAGGCCTGCTGGACAGCTGCAAGTGTCGGGGAGTGATGCATGCCATGTTTTCATTGTCATTCGCGCTCAATACCTCACTGCCCTTGCGTTGAGTTGATTATAGTCTGAGACTGGCCAGGTTCTGGACCAATGGAGTGAGGACAGAAGCAGACTTGAGAGGGGTTTATGGTTAGCTGTTGGATTTCTTGGAAGCGCTCTATATTCTGATCGCGCTGAAGCGCTTCTACAGGGATGTCTATTGAGCACTGCCCTCTGGGGCTTCCAGGATAGGTGACAGCTGAGTATACTTGTATTTATCGCTGCATTTGACAGGGGTGACAGCGATGCTTTACTCCTTAACATCAAAGATATGCTGTCTCTAGGCGGAAGATTTCCTCCGTATCTTTGGAAAGATTGATTTCGAGTTTGGCCTTGAAACTTTTTGTGGAACAATTCCAGATCCAGCTACTATTTGTGCTGAATTGACAATTTAGTCTTCTTAACCTATTATAGAAACCTTACCATATGAATTGACATCTCTCGAGCTGCTGATGACGCTGTATTCAAATAGTTAAGCAATATCAGCAATACTTACCTCGAGGTTCCCAGAATTGCTTGGGGTCTCAGAATTTCAGCTTTCAGGTCACTTTCATCTTGAATTGAAACTTGGTCTTTCAAAAATGGGGTGTTCGGGGTCTTCATTTTATCATACTTTCTGACCCCATTGATTATAGATGTGTTCGATTCGATGTTAGAGTTGCCAACTAGCATCTCGCCATACTGGATGACATCGTCGGTGACGAGAACCTCGGTCTTACCAACAGCAGGGGCCAGAGAGGAGTCAAATAATTGGTTTTCCTTGTGAAGGGCAGCTGAATTGAGACTCCATTGCTTTGTAGGCATGTAATCGCTCCTGAAGTTGGATTCATCTACTGATATGATCACTACATCTTCCAAGAATAGCTGCGCGAGCAGTCTTGACACCCAAAGCCTCTTCTCGTTGAAGGATGGGTCTCTATACTTCGCATTGGCGTTCTGGGCTTTGCAAATCGTAAATGGAAACTTTCCTTGAGTACCTTTAATAGCGTAGCAACGCTGGGCACTGTTAGGTTCTTATATTCTTAGTCCTTACTCTGCAATTCAAGCAAGTTATGATGAAGGCGCCAGCCAGTGATCTTGTATATGCCTTGTTGTTCAAGTATAGCTGCAATCGCCTTCAGCAACAGTGGGTTGCTCCGCGTATTCTTCCTCCCATTCTTGAGCTTTTGTTTTGGATTCAGCACTCTGTGCTCCACCTCATACTTGAACTTCTCGATTGCTTTGTATACAAATGGTCGATCCACACCCATTTCAAGTGCTATATCCTTGGGTTTCATGCCCTCCACCTTGTATTGTTAAACCACTTAGATTTTCTTTAGCGCCAGCTTCGCATCTCGACGTTTCAGGTAAGGATTCTTGGAGGATCCATTCATTGGTTAATGGTTTGAGTATTCACGATTTGATAAATCGAAACCCCACCCTGCTCTTTCATGAAGTCTTGCAGGCCTTACCACAGCTCATCGTTCTACTTTATCTGCAGGTTCTTATGCATTACATTAGAGTTTCTCTACCCTGTATACTGTTATGGCTTTCTAATCATACGAAGGTACTGCTCAAAGCCATAACATAGCTGGTCATCAGTTGCCAAACTTGAAAAATCGACTAACGATGATACTGCTCACTCAACATTCTCCAATGGCAGTCGTATGATTTGTCCACTCAGAATGCTCATCGTTGATGGCGGCACCTACCCATTGTTAAGGAGAGTACCTGAGGTGTAAGTGAGCTTCACTGGTTTAGGAATTGAGGGGAAGTTGGTGCCCAGCACGACCGATGTCCACTTGAGTATAGTCTTCTACTATGGCTTCAGCGCGCTCTGCTTGATTTCCTCTAACTCTTGATTGCAGAGAAACCCAAAGTTCAGAATCGACTGCGATGAAAAGGAATTGTATTAATGTTCGCTACCAATCGATGATGTATTGAATGAATGTAACATTTCCAATAACTAAGTGCTGTTCCTTGTGAGGGGTTTATATATATTACAGTCTTTTAAAGTTTAATAGTTAATACTAATAACTCAAATCACACTAAAAAATCAAACCAATGAAAATCATTCTGAGATTTTGAACTATGATTTAAGTCCGATCTTTCAGAATTTTATAATTAATTTAATGATTTTCGAAGATTTCCTGCTTCCCACAGGAACTTTTAACTTCTCCAACACCGATTTCGATAAACTCAGGCACATCTCTTCAGCTATGTAAGGGGATCGTGCCATCAGATTAATGCTGCAACATGCCAAAGTGACTGTGGAGTGCAAGAACTCCAAGCAAAACCTGGTCTCCAACTGTTCCTTGCTCGAATTCCTCGCATCAGGAAATCCATTCAACATCGCCTTACTCATGAAGAAGCTGATCCAGTGCAAAGGAATGACCTATCCTGACCGAGTACGTTTGCAAGCCAGCCAGTAACTTTGTCTCATAAATCATGAGTCAGGTTAGCATTAACACTGCCACTCAGTCTACGTTCACTCTCGCCGAGGCAGAATAATTCCGCAAGGACATGGATGATTTGATTTAATCTAAAAACATCAACATTCAGATCCAGAAAGGTTCAATTCAAAGCCAGACCAACTATACCATCAGTGGTAGTTCATTTTAAGTTAATTACCCTATGCCCGCAGACTACCAATAAAGGAAGTTCACCAAGCCTACGACCAACTAAAATGTCATTAGACTCCTCAAGATTTCAGGACTCGAGATCAAAAATGATGTTGATCTTCTGAATGCTTTCAAAGCCAAGTACAACGATCCCGCAGAACAAGATTTTGTCAAGGAAATCGAGGCTTTGGCAGATGAAGCTGTGGTATAAGAAGCTGAGAGACTGAAGAAGACCTCAATGGGACAAAGTGCAAACCCATCACCTACTAACCCTCTACCTAAACCAGCAGCAAGCAGCCTAAACTCTTCGAAAAGTCGCACCCAAGTCAATCATTATGTTGAAGATGATGATGATGAGGATGATGATGATCAACAATCCCCCAAACAGATGAAGTAACGCGTGACCACTCCTTACAACCTGAGAAACATCCCCTCAGTGAAGAAGACCACCTTCGAAAGCGATTCCAAGAGCAAGTTTGCCAAATAAAGAGACTGCTATTCCCCAGAGCCCTCAAGAAACAGACTTCAAAGCCAGAGAGAGCCCAGCTAAAAACAACCCTACAGTGAGAAAGAGCAGCAATTTGAACAACTCTGACCATTCAGAGGAAAGGGAGACTCGATACGACAGACATCGCCAAAGCCAGACCAGGAAATCAGCTTATGGAAGCCAATTCAGCTGCGCATGAGAGTTTCTAACTACGAACGACCTGCATGTGGTGTTACTGAAAGCATGATGAACATGAACTAAAGCGTTCCCCCAATCCTAATGATAATTTCAATTGGGAATTGATTGAGGCAAAGCTAAAAGAGGAATATGAGACTATTCTCAAGAACACCATCTCGGAAGACCTGAAAACCTCTCACTACTCTATAGATGTGATTTAACTTATCACCCAGTTCGAAAAGAAATACGCGAAGAGTGATTGCTTCGGTGAGTTCCCTCTTCTGGAAATGCTTTAGAATTCCCAAAAAATGAACTCTGGAACCTGTGCTGTTAACTTCTTCTTTGCAAACAAAAAAGTGGTCGAATATCAACTTGAGATGAAAAGAAAATCTTGCTTCGTTGAAAAAGACCGAGAGGTCCAGCTAATTACTCAAACAACATACAAGAGAATGCTTGGTAAGAGAGCTGAGTAAGTAGACCTTTCAGACGTGATAAAAGAAAATGAAAACCAGAGATTAAAGAGACAGAAAACCTCTCTCAATTCACTCAACTAAAATAATATTGGTGGTGGTGATCCCGATGACGGATAAGAAGACCAGTAAATGCTTAATGTCGATGCCAATCAAGGCAGCCTTGAGCAACACAGATACACATTAAGTTCTAGCAAGAAATACCACCAGAAGACTCTAAGCTCAAATGTTGAGTAAGCATCTCAAAGCCAAGTCAAGGACAAGCTTTGACATGATCCCCAGCCATTTCTTATTCACTCGCTGTTGGTATTTCAAGGAGAGATTTGAAGAGTTACTGCCCTCGGAATATTTCCAATACCCATTCATGATTCAGAAAGCTAATGAATGCTTTGAGTACATACAGGATAATTTCGAGTGTTCTTGGTACAATTACACTGGTTCTCCCTTCTTTAACGCTTCTGTTTACAGACTGATGTTTACTCCTCATCGATTCATCCATTAACTAAACAGAATCAAGGATTACCAGTACAGGGACAAGCATGCATTCAATCCCAATGTAAACTTCTGCAGCAAAGTGCTCAATTGCCAACACTCGACTCCTTACCTCGACTAACTCATGCAGCTTGTGAACCTCTTGAGCGATGGCTTGGTTTATATCGAAAGGAGATCATTCTGTATGCTTCTATGTGCACTCTTCAAAGCAGCCCCCTAGGCTATTGTGAACCCCCTCTTCTTGAACCCCATGAAGTTTCCTCTCTTGCATGCTCTACGCAATGTACTTGGCTTGTCCTTGGATGATGCTTCTATACTCTAGAAATTTTACATGATTATTTTAAGACTTCAAAAGGCTCGGTACAATAGATTATAAGAAGGCAAGTTTCTATGAGCTTGGCAGCTTCGGCTAATAGTTTTCTGATAACGAAAAGCTTTTCTCTGATTATCTAGACGACAGGAACTCTATCATTGTAGAGCTGATCTTTCATCAACGTGGTCGAGACATTCCTCAGTCAATATTCGGAGTCATCCGCAAGAATGTTGATGACTCATTGACGATCAAATCTTCGTACAGTAAAAAGACTGTGTTGATCCCCAAAAGTATCGATTCGAAGAATAATGAATTGAAAGAAGCTTGCCAGGTGTTTATACATGATTTTACTGAAGACCCCGCGTTCTCTACAGGTATGAAGCAGGTATTCGAAGTGCGATTCTATGGGTGCACGCTAAGATGTGAAATGGAGAAGACTGTTCTATACTAATACGACGATTTCCAATACAGTGCTCGTTAATTCTTCGTGCGTTTCTTTTCTATGTAACATTTCCATTTGTCTAACTTAATTTATAGGTACTCATCAACTAATCTTCATCAGGCGTACATTGATTTGCATAGAGGAATTGGATACCTTCAGAATCAAGTGATAAGACTCACCTATGAAAAAGCCTCGAAATGTGAGACATGGAAGGAAGTTCCGAATGACTTAGTCATTTACTACAAGACCCAACTTTCGACCTACAAGAATTTCGAATACATTATTGAATTCGTTGATAGATTTGCTAATAAATCTATTTAGGAACGCTCTGATATGTTAATGTTTTAGTTAAGCTTGTAATAATTATACTGACTATAGCTAAATATTTTTATGGGTAACATCACTCAGTTTTTCAATGGCTATAATACTGGGGAATGATTCGTATATAATGGGTGTTTTGGAAGCAATTAATTAGAGTGATATCACTTTTCGAATTCATTTACACACAGCCTCTAAGCATTATTAACACAATCTATCAGTTTAATACACTCGTCACCTTGGTCAAAAACCCTCCCAAAAATTCAGACCTTCGCACAAACTTAAGGAAAGATCTTTTATTTGTGCAAAATTTACTCTAAAGTCTTCATGAAACTTTTATGGAACTTATCCATAAATCTTACCCAGAGTATTTCAAGATTTATGAATCAACGTAAGCATATTTTAGATTAAAAGTTCTATAGTTATCTCTAATTGAAGGAGAATGAACTCGGCCCTCTCATAAATGCACTCAACTGGTCGATCCCTGATGATCTAAAGATTGTAATGGGTCTTATTCAAAGCTCGCTGATTAAGCATAGAGAAATCCTCCTTGGCCAGATAATTATCTTACAAAACAACAGAGATATGGTGACGAAATTTTTCTTACCCTAAAAGACCAAGTAAAGAGACTTCCAATCAAAAATCTAGATGGACTGTCTGCCAGAGAATAAGCTCTGCTTGAGAACTCGCCATGGCTTCTCCACTTAGAAGCTTTCAAGAACAGGTTTTTGCACTACAGCTCCAAAAAAAATGACACTCTTCAGTAAGTGGATTTAAATTCTAACATTTCTTTATAGGAAAGTGATTGTTAAACCCCCATCATTCTACATCAAAAAAGTTAATTAGCTTTCAAATGATCATGCCAACGCTGTAATGTTTGAAGGACTTACACCTTGGAAAGTCCGACAGATGTTCTTCGGAATTCACAAGCAGCATGATATAGATTAGTGATTCTGACTAAGATGTAGAAATGGAAGACGAAGACTTGATGCAGAGCTATAGATTTTCACAAACTCCCTCAAGGATTTCTAATTATGGACAGCCAAGCCAAGCAAATCCTTATCAGCAGTCCCATTCTATAAGATAGTCGCAAGCATTTGACAATGTACATGAGCAACACAGATAACAGTACCAGGACAAGATGCAAATCCAGCAAGTTGTCTCATCAGTGAACTAATTCTAGCAGAGAAATCCTACTGAAATTTATGGAACTACACCTATCGGAACATTTCCAAATTACCCCAATCAACAGTAATTCTATGAAGGAGTTGACCAAAACTACTCGTAAAACTATCACCAGCAAAGGGATTAGTAGTAGTATTGAGTGTCAACTAACATGAATCAGATGCAGCAGCAGCTTCCTTCAGGGTACAACTTAAACAGAAAGGAAATGTTTGGAAGCAATAAAAACTATGGCATGAATGATTTCTAGGGTCAGAAAAATTACCAGCAAGATGAAGGCTTCAAGTAAACTCAGAGTAGAGAAACGATTGGTAATGACATGTACAAGCATTACGCTGAAGATATTACCCGCAGATAGGAATAGAGACAAAGGTAAAGGTAGCTCTTACAACATAAAAAACTGCCAAAACTACTTGATTTTCCTTCTTAAAATCAAAGAAAAGAGGTCCTATCCTTAAACAGAGGGTAAGCTAACGCAAATGCTTCGAATTCAAGACTGGATAGCAATCAAACGGGTTCCAATTCAAGGTAGAGGCCATCCAGTGTTAAATAATTCGATACTGATGAAGATAAAACTTAGGTCATACTCGTGGATGATGAAAATCAACCAGATAAGGGACTCGGTACTTAAATTCAACAGATTGAACCAGACTCATAACACTCTATCAACTAAGGTTAACCCCTTGGTGATGGAAATGTTCCATAAACTAACTCTTAAGGTTGCAATGACACGTGGGGTAGGAAGCATGATGGAACAATTCCAGGTCTTTATGATGATATCTAAGACGAAAATACGGGATTGTAAAATTAAAACCATGGTTACGGCCAACAAAACACTGGTCTTAATCAGGGGATGATGACGTCTAAGGACCAATAACAGTAAGTATTCAATAGTATGGGGATATCTGAGGCTGGGAATTCTTTATTTGGTAATACTTCTACCAATCGTGGGCAGAATCAATTTGGAGTTATACCTCAGTAAAACTCGAACCAGTTACCTGGTAGTTCCCATCATGAGACTTCTACCAGTGATGGCACGACTAGTAAGGGTATTACTCCTCAGAGATCTGACCTTTTAAGCAGATCTGCGCTACAGCCTCACCTCAAGAAGCAGCAAACTAGTATCATGAGACCCAAATCTAAATAGACTTCTCAATCACAGTCACATGATGAAACTCAGTAGAAGCAGATGAGTGAAGTAGAAAATGCTTCAAGAGAGCAAGCTCACATTGACCAAGCCGTTGGAGATCAACTAAGGCTGACCAGGCTGCCAAAGATCAAGCTGCAAGAGACAAAGCTCCCATTGACCAAGTCGTTGGAAATCAAGAAGCAGAAGAAGATGTTTAAGAGTAGAATAATTAATGAGATTATGATGAAGCTGTCAACCTGAAATGATGTTCACCTAAGGGCAGCTTGGATCAACAGACTCCTTATATTTTGTTATATTCAAGCATTTATTTCATAGATTTTATATTGATAAAACTTAAACTTTACAACTGTACTCATTTAGGATGTCTAAATCTTTCTCATCTAAAGTCTACTATTCATTAATTACTTTCTATAATTCACTTTTCATGCCCATCAACCGCTTTGCTTCGCAGAGTGCGTTAAAATGCCTGAATTCCCTTCACACTACAACAGTGCTTTATATTCTAATTCCCCACTTATTAATTATTAGTAAATTAAAAACCAGGACGCACTCATGGAACAGCTAAACTACAGAGACAAGCAGAACGAGCCACTCAGGCTGCAATTCGTCTACCAGCACAACACGCCCAACGCTTACTAGGTGCAAGTGTACAGGAAACGCAAGTATCTACAGCAAGTCGATGCTTTCGAGGTGGAGAACCATAAAGGCGACCTCTTCTGCAAGTGCGAGGAATTCAACATCAGTGTAAAGGCTGGAGCCGAGTTCAAGCTTACAGGTAGCCTCCTCAAACAACGACCAAGTGAGAGTGCTCATCACTCCTGTTAATGGCGAGTCATACATGCTTTCTAGCAGCGCTTGATCTACAAGAGGCATTGTAGCTGATGCTGGTGAGAGAGGAGGGGCACTTGAGAGCAGAGCCTTCAGATGATATAGAGTCTTTGATTTAATTTACGTTATTTAATACCTAATTCACTTCCCTAATTCACTCTCGATGTAACCCATCGAATATTAATTTCACACGCATATAAAACTTTAATTCGCTGCAACAGTCGTCGTGATCTGCTGAACTGAGGCTGCCTCACTGCTGAGGCTGGTTTGCTGGTAAATCCTCTGAGCTGATGATGCTTAGCATGCCTACAACGTGGAAGTGGAGAGTGCGATGCTATATGTGCTGTATTGCTATGATTACTACAACTCTCTACTTTGTGTCATCGCACTTCGCGATTTGTGCCTTGACCAAGCTACAACTGTAAGTATTTGTCTATATCATTAACAATATACAGAAGACTTGGGTCTGCGTTGCAGTTGGAGCAGCTGGCGTGAGCTGCTTGCTTTACATGCTAAAGCTACAGTGTTCAATTGGATCTCTGCTCAAGAAGGTAAGCATATCAACTTGCTTCTCATTACGATGCCAGTCAATCCAGTATAGGATCGAGCTTTACGATGCAGCTCTGCTGAACACTTATTGAGCTGGTGAGTTTCTTGTGGAGGGAGGGATGGCAAAGAAGCGTGAAGTAGGATAAGCAGGTAAGCTTCATTCCTTAACTTGCACAGAGTGCCAGCCATAGGGGCTGAGGATTAGTGGGTGTTAAAGCAGAATTACAGAACTTGGGCAGCGATTTCTGAACTACTACTCACTTTTGGCTTAGAAATTCAAGTAAGTCAAATCAAATTAATTTCAAAACCCCAAAACATGCTAATAATTTTTCCTAAAGGGTTTTGGGTTTTAGACCTTGCACAAGACACTATAAGCATTTAAAAACTTAAACTGTAAGATTTAAAAACTTAAAATTAGTGAGACTTTAATAAAATTATAGAGCAAAGAGAGAAGCTCACTAAAGTTTATACTATGAGGCCTAATTTTTCGCAATAATCATTATTTTGGAACTAAAAAATCAAAATCAAA
>ARYC01014629.1:0-12886 GCA_000711775.1 Oxytricha trifallax
TATCAATATTAGATTTATCAACTCCATCATATGAAAAAATTGTGAACTCAGGAAGAAGTCGTAAGAAAATAATTTGAACAGTTTAATGATTTTACTTAGGAATTTACTTTAAAATTGATTATAAATTTGATTAAAGCAACTCTCAAATCATCTAAATATTCGCACATCTCATTATAATTTAATGAATGTCATCTTCCTATTCACGAGCATAAGATGGTCTTGAGTATCTACCCTATCCATATAGACTACCAGACATAGCACTAGTGCGAGCCTGAGACACTTTAAACCCACTTTGAGCCTGGTTTACATAGCCTTTGACTGGGTTGTACATTTGCTTATGTTTAGTTTGTTGTACAATGCCTCCTTTGCCCATGTAGAATTTGCTGGTATCTTCATCTTGACTGTAGATCTGTTGATACTTCTTCATTAAATGAGCGTTTTACTGGTCTCTTTCTAGTTCATACTCGTCACTCTGAGCAACTGTAGAGTACAAATCGTCGAGTTTTAAAGCACCATTCTTGGTAGTTGTTGGGATTGTTGAGGTTGTGATTGAGATGTCTTTGTATGGATTGTTAGCTGGATTTTTCAAGGATTCTTGCTTAAGTTTCTCAAGTTCAGCATCGATATTAGCGAAGGGGCTTTCTTGAGGAAGTGCATCTCTTAAACCGTAGGGATCAGTGCCGATGTTCATATATGGATTGTAAAGTTGTTATTGCTATTACATTTGCTGCATTTGATTGGGTTAAGTACCGAACTACATTCCTGGTTAAGTTTGACCTTGGGGTGTTCCTCCGAAAAGTGTTGATTAGCCCTGACCTGGTGTATTACCGAACATGCCTCCTCCCATTTGTTATCCTCCGCCGCCAAAGAGTGATGATAAAAATAAACTTAAGTATCAATTTATAATCCCTGTGCTGCTGGTTGACCAAACAATCCTGTTCCTGCTGGCTTTGCAGCTGCTCCTCCAAATAGTGATGATCCAGCTGGTTACTACTGTTGAGCTCCTCCTGCTCCGAATAATCCTTGGCCTTATGGTTAAGCACCTGCACCAAAGAGACCACCGCCTGGTTGTTGTTATTGTTAAGGTTATCCAAAGAGTCCTCCACTGGGTTATAACTTTAAAACCACGAAATTTGTGAATAAATTTATTGTATTGGGCACCACCACCGAATAATCCTCCTTGAGCTGCTGGCTTAGCACCGAATAAACCTCCTCCTGCTGATTATTGTTGAGCACCAGCTCCAAATAGCCCACCTGCAGCTTGACCTGGTTGTTGCTATTGTTGATTTTGAGCTCCAAGATTTCCGAAAAGTCCTCCAGCTGGCTGTTATTGCTGTTAACCTGCATTTCCAAATAGTCCTCCTGGTTATTGTTGTTGCTATTGCCAATTAATTTTATTAAAGACTATTAAAATAATTTTTAGGATATTCATTTAACACCGATTTATAAAATTTTAATTATATGTCTAATATTAGTTCCATTAATTAATTTGATTAATAACATATAGTAAATTATATATTATTTTTAGATTAATTTTTAACAATTTATGAATCTTTTATTCATATTTAAGTTAAAAGTATTAATATTAGTATTCATTATTTTGCTATAATTTATTTTATTCTATTAATATTGTTATCCAGATCCAAAGAGTCCACCTCCTTAAGGCTATGTTTAACCAAATAGACCACCTCCAGCTGGTTATTACTAAGCACCTGCTCCAAACAAACCTCCTGGTTATTGTTATTATTATGGTTGTCCAAAAAGTCCACCTCCTGCTGGTTGATTTTACTATTGTTAGGGTTGACCGAATAAACCTCCTTAAGCAGCTGGTTTTTGTCCAAAGAGACCTCCGCCTGGTTATTGTTATTATTATGGTTGTCCAAAGAGACCACCGCCTGCTGGTTGATTTTGTTATTATTATGGTTGTCCAAAGAGACCCCCGCCTGCTGGCTGATTTTGTTATGGTTGCCCAAAGAGACCTCCGCCTCCACTTCAGATATATAGTATAAAGGTAAAATTCAAAAAGTCACTTCCGAATTGTTGATTAGGAGTTGATTATTAGCCACCGAATAGTCCGCCACTTCCCTGCGCTGGAGCCCCGAAACCTCCTGCACCTCCGAATCCTGTTGCTGGTTGAGATGTTTAACCGAAAAGACCTCCTTAAGTTGTAGTTTGTCCAAATGGCTTGGCTCCTCCAAAACCTGCTCCAATAATCTTAAAATCTAAATCATCTTCTCATATTATAGGATCTTAATTCTAAATTTTCACTTATTTATTTTCCAAAATAATAGTTTACCTTGTGATTGAGCACCAAAGAGACCTCCACCACCTAGACCAGTGGAAGCTCCAAAAGAAGCATTTTAGTTGAAGCCTGGTGTACCGAAACCACCACCTGAAGCACCGATTCCTGTTGTTGCTCCAAATCCTAATTGATTGCTAGCATTCATAATTATTTTATCAGATTTTAACAATGCCATAAATCTAAAAGGCTTCCCCTATTTTAATTTCTTATTAGGTCTGAGTCCTGAACCGAAACCACCTTAAGTTTACCCAAAACCTCCTTGACTGGTTGCTCCGAACAAACCACCTCCTGAACCTTATGGATTAGCCTGACCAAAAGTTCCTTGACCTCCGAACAGTCACAAATTAAACATATACATATCATTAATGAAAAGTCCACCTGCACCTGGAGTCTGACCAAATCCACCAGCGGCAGCAGTTTGTTGAGCTTATTGTTATTATTGATAGAATTTGTATTGTTATGGACCGGTTTGTTGAAATTCTTGCATAGCCAAGAACTCATAGTTAGGTTAGGTTTGAGCTCCATTAGACTTCTGAACGATCATATCGATTACTCTGAGCATTTACTGTGACAAGTTATCTATTGTCTTTTCTATCTTAATGTTGTGGAAGAATTGTTGTTACTATGGAGCTGGGGCTTTTTGTCCTGGTTACAATTATGGTTGAGGAGGGATTTCAAGATGACCCTAGAAGTTTACGTTCCAAGTTGTGATTGTTTGTTAGGGTTTTGGTTCTTGTACGTAGAAACCTTTAGAGAAGGGGCTGGCTTGTTGTTGTCCAAGAGTTTGTTGAGAAGTTGTCTATTATTGTTGTTACTGACCAAATGTACTGAGACCAGCACCTCCTCCGAGTCCAGCTCCGAAGCCAGTTGACTGAGGTTGTCCAAAACCTGAAGCTGAAGTACCTCCGAAGACACCTCCGCCAAATCCAGAGACTTGAGAAGTTTGTCCGAATCCACTTGCTCCTCCGAAGCCTGCTGGTTTTTACTGAGCTTGTGAAAATGTGCCAAAGCCTCCTGAAGCTCCTTGATTAAGTGGGGCATTTGCACCTCCACCAAAATTACCAAAACCTCCTCCTGTTGAAGGCTACCCGAAGCCACCTGTTGATTGTGCTGGTGCTGAGCTACCGAAGAGTCCACCACCTCCAAGTCCAGTTCCTGCTGCTGATGTGCCGCCAAATAGGCCGCCTCCTGATGCTCCAGCACTTCCAAAGATAATCTATATAATAGTCAATATTTTTAGTCAACTAAAGATTTTTATATATTTTATTATTTAAGATGGGAGTTTGAGGTTGATGTTGAGGTTGCATGCCAAGTGCTCCAAATCCTCCTGGTGTTGATTGTGCTCCGAAGCCACCTGTTGAGGCTCCTCCGCCGAAGAGACCTCCTGATGATGCAGTTATATTATTTATAATACATAAATTAATTTATTGTTAAAGTTAATTACTAATAATGGTATATTGTAATTTAGAAATAAAAATATAGTTTAATTTTTAATGAGTAGGGGGTTATCCGAAGAGCCCACCTCCACCGCCTGCTGATTGACCAAAGCCTGTTGATTGACCAAACATCTTTAATTATTATTTATTGTATAAATGCAATTTATTCTTTATATAAATTATCTTAGTTAATTTATTTAAAATTTCATTAACATTTTTATAATATTATTACAATTGTATCGAATCACGCACTACTTATAGATTTAATTACACAACTCACAAGCTCTAATTTTATTTGAAATTTATGCTAAAACCCCAAAAATTTTAAATATATATCAATTTTTCATTTTCTTAGATTTATGTGTTAATAAGAGTACACTCTCCCACCCCAACTACAACAACAAAACCCAAAATAATTGACTACAAATGTTTATCAAATCGCTTAGCATCACCTGTTCAATGAGACTTGAAGCTGCTTAGAACATTGAATCAAAATAAAAAAACACAAAATGGCCATGTTTTATCATCAGTGTATGTCTGTCTACCAGTGCCTAACGATAAATGAGAGACTAATTTGCTTCATATCCTGAATTATAGAATTTTATTTCATTGATATTTTTTAATGGTGGATTATTTTTACTTGACGATAAACAATGCGTTCTATAAAGAACTTCTCTGCCTTAAGCTATGGAATTAGCTGAAACACAATGATTGGTATAAGGATTTTGAGTTTCCTAACTAGCATGGGTCAAGAGAAATAATGGGCAAGACTTTTATGCTACTATTTGACAATCAAAGTTAAACCAAATACTGAATTCTCCTCATTACTGAGACAGTTTGACAATGAGGTATATGCAACCTATGAAGGCAGATAGGTTTAGCAACAGCAACATTTCGCTTCAAATTTACTTCAAAGTCAGCAGAGACAACAACAGTAGCAATAATCCACTCATTCATTTTCCTTAGTGTACTTTTTGATTAAGCTTTATGCTTCACAAAAGCAGGAAACCATCAATTGATAAAGGATCACCTCAATACTTTCCAGAGAATTAAACCAACTTCCCTTCATAACGTTCAAGACTACAGATTGCAATTAATAACTGTAATGAGTCTTTACTATTTGCAGAGACACTACAGAATGCATGAATCTAAGTATTAGCATAGAGTTGAAGGATTCGTCATACCGGATACTGTGCTTGCTAATTGTGCAGTGCAATACACACATCAGTTATTAAGACAAGGAGATTGGCAATAAGCACTTCTTGCTGCTTAGATCATTCACTAAAATAAAAATACTATTGAATAAACCTTCAAATGTGAATATAACTTTAATATTTTTATTCCAAAGAAGTCTATCAAAATCAAGAAGCAACTTATCTTCTATATCCTGTAAGTTCACGCTTTACACTTGACTAATCACACTTCTCTGTTGTCAAATCACAAATATGTGAAAGAAAAGTTGAGAATCTCAAAAGACCTAGTACATGTTGTTAGAGCATTTGCTTTCCAATATCGCTATCACAATGAGCTCGCATTGAACGAATGGATTGAGTGTAAGAACTTAGTAGCTGCTAACAACATCTTAAATTAAAGAATTCTCCCACTGTACTTTAGAATCAATTATTTAAAACAGAAATGTGATGGATTTGGTTACTGAATTCCCATGAAAAGCTTATCCTGACACTTTGAAGATTAAATCAAAGCTCAGAAAGGTTAAGTAGCTAGGTCTCTTATCTAGACTCACCTAAACAATCAGTTTACTATTCGGGACAAGATTCCTCTCAAGTTCTAATAGGCGACAAGTTGAAGTCCGAGGACATTCGAAAAGATCATTCAGAGATATTGATCGACTCTTGAGTTTCAAGAAAAATTCAAACAGACAACATGCAAAGATTTATCTGGGAGATCCTTGTTGAGTATGACAGACTTCAAAAGATCTCAAATGTTTAGAAGCAAGCTTCAGGCCAGTTGAAAAATCAATATGGATCTAGAGCCTAATAAAACTTCGAACCCATGTTGGAACTCGTTAACTTATATGCTGAAAATCCAATTATTATTAGGAATCTTGATCAATTCACAATGCAGAGCTTACCTACCCTAATCTGTAATCAGGTTTGATGAAAGAAATGAATTACGATTACTATTTTGGAAAATAATTTTACTTAAAAAATAATAATTTCAATTACATATTTTATTTTTTTATTATATTCAGTTAAATAATAATAAATCACTTTAAATATAAATTTTTTAATTTTAAATCGTAAAGCAGTAAAAATGTAATTGCATTTTTCAAAAATAAAGTATTTTAAATCATCATGATTAAGAAATATCACAAAACACAGATTTTATTTGTCGGCCCAGTCACAAATATTCCCTTTCCCATATAAACATCTATTAATCCATTATTTAAGTTAATTATATTTTATATAATCAATAGATAGAATTTCAAGTTTAATTTTTGAAAAAGTAACCATTAATATTAAATTACTGTTGTTTTTAATAAATGAATTAATTAATTTTTTCCCAAATTAATTGTATTCAATTATAACTTTGACGAATTAAAATTATAAATTCCCACAATTAATTATCTAAAACTTTGAACTCTAACTAATTTAAAAATCATATTTAATGTGACAAAAGTATCTTTACAAAGTTACGAAAAAGGTTATAAATTAATTCTATCACAATTATTAATATAATAAATAATTATTTGTATTAAAATATCCAGATCCTTTAAAAATATTGTACGAAACTCTAAATCAAATGAATTAATAAGGTAAATATCCAAAGTCCTTTGCTCCTTCAAGTAAGAAAGAACCTAAAATCGTGGCAATAAATGTAAGCCCGATCTAGGTTGACAATACGCCTGAAGATGTGTAAAAACGATCACAAATGAGTTCTGTTTTCATGAAAAAGCCTTTGAAGAATGGCTTAAAAGAGTGCCCTCAAACTGGTATATCCGACTTCAATGTAAAAAATTTTTACAAGTCTTAACCTTATTATGTAGCCACTGGATCTCGTTGAGTCAACTGATACTCTTAGAAATACAAATAGAGACTCTCAGCAAACAAGATTATCAAGAAGTTGCTTACCAAGTCCTAAGAGAGATAAAGATATGAACTTCAGAAAAGAGGTCGACAAGTACTTGCATGGCTTCTCCTTCGTGTAATCTGAAGAAGATACCACAGCCTAAAATTAAGGATTTTTAGGATTTGGGAATGCTTCCGAAGGCATAGATCATGCGAAGAGAAAGGGCAAGACTATTGATAGATACAGCTAGCAATCTGATCAAGAGAGTTCTGAATTAATGGCTGCTTATCACATTGGAATCAGGGATTCTCAATCAGATATATGCACAGATATTCTCAAAGTCTAAGAATACGAGGATTTCAAAAATAACGCATCCATTAATCAACCAAATATTCTGAGGAGAAGCAAAAGCTACGAAAAATAAGGCTTCACTTCTCAGTTCAGTGCACATATCGATCAACATTAAGGACCAAACTTCAATTTATATAGAGAAGGAGCTGGTTCTGTGAGAAAATTTACTACTCCTGAGTAGAACTGTTCATCTGGAAAGACTTAAAAAGCTAATACTAAAAAAATGATAAAAAGTAATTCTCTCTACAAGCTACAGAAAATCTAATCTACTTATTCAAATGCTACAAAAACTAATAAAGGACTGAATATCCATTCGAAGCTTAAAGTACCAGTAAATTTGAATATCTTATTTGATGTAAACACCCAAAGATACGAAACTTAGATTGGTGTCTCTACCAGCAAGAAAAGATCTATGATAGAAACAGGCAACCAAAAGAATTGCTTTACTTATTAAGGTGAGGCATATGAAGTGCCATCAAGAATCGGTAATAAATTCAGCAGCTAAAAGAACAGTGCTACTAAAGTCAAAAAGAAAGCTCTTACTACAGGTTATAAAACTTCAGAGGGTACAGAAACATCTTAAACTGGCCCATAGAGTCCTGCAAACAACACAAAATACTAAGATTTTGCATAAACTGCATACACTTTTGAGATGTAGAATCATGAAATTTTCACAAAAATAAAAGTAATGCAGAAATTATATACAAAAGGATGCATTTATTTAATTTCAAATATGAGCAATTATTAAACTGCGTTAGCTCAATTCAATTAGAGGTCCACACTGGTAGAAATTTGTGGTCCATGCCATAGTCTTCAAAGTTCAGCTTATCTGGGCATATATTTTACACAAAACTATAAATTTCGTCTGGCTTTCTCAAATGCTCTCTACTAGGAGCTATCACCACATTCTCAGCCCTATGAATGGCCATGAAATCTTTGACATAGCCTTTTTTTAGCGATAATGAACTTTCCAAAACAATGTGTAGTATAGAAGCCCCATCGTCAATGTATTTTAGCAGTCTTGATAATCTTCAACCACATGACTTCATCAACCTCCTTGCATCCATGCTTACCTAAGAATTGCTGTACCATTAGTCTGAGAGCTCTCTAGAGGAAGACACTATGAAATTCCACACGTCTGCCCTTTTAAGAGGATCTATTAGCCAGCAAGAAAATCCTTTAAAAATCCCATCGTCGTTTGCTGATCTGGTGAGAGATAGTAATCCTCTATAATTGTTATAACTGCTAAAGTTTGCTATTAAATCTGTTGAAGATCATCAAATCCTTCTTTGACCTGAATTTATACTTGAGTTCCCTAAGGTCATGAAATCTGACATAGTCTCCCTATAATCTTTGTAAAATATTTTATATTTAGAAATCAACTTACATATTTGAACAATATTTCTGATTTGTTGTTTTGAATCCTGAGGATATTCATGAATCTCTTATTGAAATTCATGAATTTATGTCACCAATTGTATTGATCAGAATTTAATTTTGAAAAGTCTAAATCAAATTTGGTAAAGCAAATGAAATATACTAGTGTTATACTATTTCATCTAAATTGTAAAAGCTAAGATTTGAGTAAAATCTCACTTTTCTACAAGAATTTGAGTAATTTCTCACTATATTAAGTCATCACTTTCAATTTTATCTAATGACTATGTCTTAGTAAAGTATTGAGCTTTCATACTGTTTATTCGAAATATGCAATAAAATTGTATAATAACTTACAGTAAACTTAAGGCTAACTTTAACATTGGAGTATGCAGAATAATTGTTGACTTTTTAATTACTTATATTTAAGCTCTGTATAGACCCTTGAGAACTTAGAGGCAATGAGGTGGTGCTATGGTTACTTATTAATAGGAAGCAGAGTCCTACTTTAGTTGGGATAACCATTATGATTATCTAACATTTAAAGACATATGATTCTGAGTTGAAATTATTTAGGGAGAGATTCAGTTATAATGGGTTAGGCTCATTTGCCATCCATTGGTTGCAGCTGTTTAAAGAAAAATTATTTTCAAAAATGGTATTGAAAAACTCCAGTAATTATGTATACAGTCTTGTAGATTTCCAACATTTTGTCTTAGATAAATTAAGGAGTAGAGCAATACCTCAAGACCTCATTATAGTTCTTTAACCTATTTCATATATTTTAGTGCTAATTTTCTATTATTTAAGCTTACTTGATTGTATATTTCTAAATATTAATTAACTCTTTATTCAAAAAAAAATATGAATGCTATGAAGTAACAAAACCATCATATTAAAAATCATAAGGGAGCCTTAACGCACTTAAACGACACCCAAGTGCATCTTATGGATTCTTCTTAAGCTCATTTAAATGTCTTGACGAACAGAAATACTACTAAGCAAGTTAAAAACCAGTTCGCTTAACCCCCTTACCCAAATATGAATGGAGCTTTGACAAATCATCACTCTAAAACAAACTTTTTCTTGGATGATAAATCACAAAATTCAGCTGCATACCAAATTAGAGACACCTTAAACTATGCCCCACAAACATCTTCAAAGAAATCGTTCTTGCAAATGTAGTAATAGCGCCTTCATCACAACCCCTCTGCTTTCGTATTGAATAACCCTGAAGAAAAAAGAGGCACAGAGTAATTAAAGAAAAGATTCTTGGAGAATTAGACAAAGCTACTAAAAGGTGCTTAAGATGTCTTTCCCAGAATCCCAATTAGTACGACAGCAGCAGCTTCTGGAAATGAATCGAGACCTGCTAAAGGCTTCAAAACTAACAACTAGCTCTAAAGAGAAATTGACATGTTCAAGAAATAAATCTCCAATCTTAAAATCATCATAAACTTAATATAAATAAGCTTTATACATAATATAATTTGAATGGTAATGGACTATAAATAAACAAAAAAACCTATGGAATCTGTAAAATAATTAATTAATTAAAATTTGATTGTTTTCATTTAATGACTAAAATCTTAAACAAGGGAAATATTACTACTGGAAGGAAAATGACAAGCTAGGTAACTGGAACTATACAATTAGATTAGCAATAGCAGCAACATATAATCCATCATTAACAAACTCTTAACAAAAGATTATAAAATTTCTGATTATTATATTAATATTTAATAATTTACAGTGATATAGTTCTTAGAGCTTTATCAAAGTTATGGTGTTACTATTTTATTGTTAAATGTATGCTAAAATAACAATAATAGAAGTTAAATTTACTTAAATTATTAAATATAAATCACCTCTTTATACAGAAATCAATTTAATAAAATAAAATAACCCATCATTTTTTAAACCCCTCAAAATTATTTATCTATAACCCCTTAACTGAATATGTTTGATAATTTCCCCAAATCCAATAATTATGTTTAAAATTTAATTGTAGTAAAACATTTCGTTACAAACGATATGTATAAGAACTCTCTATATATAATCAATTTTTTAATGGAAAATCAGCAATATAACCAATTCTAAGTTTTAACTTCAATTATTAATTTATTTTTTATTCAATGATGAGATATAAATTAGCTAAAACAATGTAGAGTATATCAAATTTTAATTTTTTTCTTCTCAATCACATTGTTATATAGTTCTTTATATTATTATTATGCTAAATAGAACATAAACTCACCCTATTATTAAATTATTGTTATAATATATTCTATAATTTATTAATAAAATATTGATTGATATTAAATTAAGATGATTTGAACAAATACCCTGCAATCTTAAAAAGCAGATATGAAAGAATCAAAGGTCTAGGAAAAGGAAAGCATGAATCAGTTATTTTGTATGGACTTAAAACAGATTCAGATCAAGAAGATAAAAAATATTAATTTCAATTAAAAAAATTATTATCTCTATCTTTATGAAAAAATGTTGTAATTGATTGTAAAAGCTTTTATTAATTTATTTTTAATTAAACAATCTTACTTTTCTTTCAAAAGAATGAGGAAAAATGAATAAGAAAACAAAAAGAATTATATTATTTAAAGATGGCTTTCCATGCAAATTTAGTTTGCAAAGGTATGAAATTTGTAAACTTACTATGAATTAAAAATTTTATAGTGATAAATAAATATTTAAGGCTTCAGACAATCGTTTATGATTCTTAATTTTTAAATCTTTAAGGATAGGCTAGTGAGGGATTGCTGATCACCATTTTGAAGCTTTAAATTTTCAAATTCAAAAATAGTCACCAAGTTCTATAGAATTATTACTTGATTGAAAACTCTAAGAATTATCTATTTCCTTCATAAATATCTAAAAGAGCCCTTAATTTTATTCATCTGCTAAAATTAATTCTTGTCATATAATTTCGACTGCATAAGAACATAAAATTTAAATTTATATTAGAACTGACTCTTATTAATCTAAATTGAAATAAGAAATAACTAGAATTTATTAAATAATAATTTATCTTTTTAAAGCCATTTAATCTTAAATATTTGATAAATTTATAAAAGATAGTTAAAGCTAAGATGACTAAAATGTTTTCGCAGTGAAGTTTGAAGAAATCATTGTAACTCGTGTACAATAATTGCTCAAGGAATCTCTTTTAATCAAGAAAATGAGCAGAGAATTGAATATGAGAATTATTCCTGAGTATATTAGCCACGGATTAGCAAAGGAAGATACAAGATCCTAAACTTATAATTATTAAATTCATATGATTAGTTGATAAAGTATAATGTTTTTATTATAATATTAAAGGAGTTTTTAAAGATGCTAAAATATGATTAAAAATTATATTAAATGAGATTAAGCTGTAAATTATCTTTTCAGTATTATCTAATATCAACAAATTACATATTTTGTATGTAAATATATAATCCCATTACTATGCTTACTTTATTATAAAAATCTAATTTAATACTATTTTTTGTGTTTAGCTTTTTATTTTTTATCACTTTTAAAAGTTTACAACTACCTTATTATGGAGAGATTAGATATTTAATTATATATTATCACAAATAAATGTGATTTTTTAGATTTTAATTTATATTTGAAATAAATTGAAAACTTTATTTTTAACTTAAGGCTTCTTCTTTTATTAATTAAATATTAAGTGCTTGTTTATTAGTCTATATTGAAAATATATATTTTTCTTTGATTTATAAGTTTTTAATATTAGTTAATCTACTTAAATGATATTTTTTTCTAAATCACCAAGAATTGCTTCTTTTTTTATTCTATCAACATAATATATCTTAAAATATAAATCATTTTCTATTTGAGTGGATGGCTTAAACCCAACATTAAATTTCATTGAGATTTATATAATAAAAAAGCTTTTTATATTTAATGTATTATAGATACCAATCTATTTCTTTACATTAAAGAAAAAATGACCAAAATTCCTAAAAGCCAGCATTAATGGTTCTTACAAATAGTCATGGTTAGGCTTCTTGAGGCACTTTAGAAATTTCACACTACTGGTTTTGTTCACTTAGATATAAAGCCAAGGAATATAATGATCAGAGAAGCAAATGATAAAATTGGTCAAAATTAAGACGAGTTCTGCTTCATAATTAAATAAATTATTGAAAAGATTAATATTTTAAATTTAGTCATAATTATAAGAAAATATTAATCTAGTATAATCAAAATGGGGAAACAGTTAAAAACTAATCAAAAAAGAGTTCAAATATAAAAATGATCTTAACTTATTATATCTACTTAAATCAAACTGTTGCTTTTTTGAAATAAGATTAAGTGCTTATTTATTTTATTTTTAATTAATTAATTAACTATGTGAAATGGA
>ARYC01014630.1:0-13394 GCA_000711775.1 Oxytricha trifallax
TAAACTGTCCCATAAATGGGTTTGGCTTTTTTTTCTTCTCCTCTTCTTATGGCTTGTTAGGGCCCATATTTCTTCTCTTTGTGCCAGCTCCTGCATCTATGTTCATTTCATCTGGTTTTTTTTAAACATCTTTATAAAGTCTCTTGCTCACTTCATGAATTGTCTGTGACTTTCTCTCTCTATGAACCTTAGCATGCTCTTTCATAAGATATACCAGTGCCAGATTTTCCTACAAAGTTATATGTCAAAGCTTAATTGAAAGATAAGGATGCTTCTTAAGTTTCCTCTAGCCAAGCTGAGCTTATAAGAATGCCTTGCTTCTTCTAGTCTTCAGGAGAAATAGAATATCGTTTCTTATGTGCTTTTTCAATAATTTCTCTGAGATAATCCTCTTTTATTGTACCAAGAACACCAAAGAAGTAGTTCCTCTCTGGGAGTTTATTAGAGAGTTGTTTCTTGGTAGGAAGATAAACTACCACTTCCTCATCTTACATGGCATCCTCATAAAGATTAGTGACTGAAATCTCAGGGTAGTTGGGAATTCCGATTAGTTTAATGTCTTTATTTTTAAAAGCTTTCTTCTCCTCACAAAGTATTGCTTTCAAGAATGAAATTTTTGTACCTTCCATCGTTGGAAGGAATAAACCAACTGTATAATATGTTAATAGTCATCAAGTTATCTTACCATGTAAAGTTAGGTATCGATAGAGATCTTCCTTACTTCTGAATTTTTTATATCATTTCTTGAGCCTCGACTCTTTTCATTTGATCATTGAGTGATTCCATCTTTGTTCCTCTTCCTATTAATAAATTTCAAAATATAACTTATAGACTTCTGGATCCTATTGTTTAAAATCTTACTATTAAATATCGGCATCTTATAGGAGGTCAACCCTGCAAAGATACGTGGAGAAAGTTTACAGAAGCTGTAACAAACTGCAGTGATGGAGCTCCATTTTTATCAATTTAGTTCCATTAAATTAGTACTAAATTTGTTTAAATTTAAATAGTACTGGAACTAAATTCGTTTAATTTTAATTGGTACCAATTTAATAGTACCAAAACTTAATTAGTACCTAGTTTTAAACTAATGAGGTTTTAATGGAAAAGTTCCAATATGGTTCAAAACCTAATTGGTACCAGTACCAACCTGAATTTATTCTCAGTTGGTACCAAAATTGAAAATATTAAGCATGAATTTAGAAAATTTATAGTTATAAACTTAGTACAAATATGATGTCTAACGCCTAAGAATCAACCATTGTTGTTGCAGTACCAACTCCTATACAAAGTTACTATAACTAGAGAGGTTATTAGAGCTTTATAATAGAAATTTAAATGTGAATTTAAACATGGCGGCTAACTTAAATCGCAAAGCAGTCTCTCTTGGCAGTGGATAATCTTAGCTAAACTTTGGATAAACTAAGAAGCCAGAGATCATATAGCATTCAAAACCCCAAAACCCCTTAGTGAGGTTTATAAGTGCTTTGATTTGTAGGGTATAGTTGGGGTCTTATTGGGGTTAGTAAGAGAAATTAGGCCAATTTGCAAAAGGAGAAATAGAAATTAGCGAAATATAGGGTCTATTTATGATGAGTAATATTTAGATTTACTACTTAAGCTTAGGTATGGTACAAGTATTAATATAGACTAAGTCAAACCAGTGTTGAATTATACAGCCATAGCAAGACTCCTACACAAGAGTGCCCAAACTGTTAGCCATCATTGCTTGTTAGCTGTTTAACATTATAACTCAGGCTCTTGAAAACATCCTGCAAGAAAATAAAAGTTCTCACAGGTCCATATTGACTATCTCTGTGACTTTAAGACATTAAAGTATTGGGCTCACTTTCCTCTTGACTAACGAGCTGTCATGTTTCATCGCAAGTTTCCAGACATGCGTATCTCTCTTTAGACTATAGCCAATATTTATAGACGAAATGGTATTACTTTCAAGACTGTCAACAGAGTTAAGAGAGTGATTGATTTTACAGTGCCATTTTATAGCAATAATTTAAACTATATATATGATTAAATGCAGAGAGCTATTGATAATAACATCAAGTTCATACATGCAGATGAAGCTGTGTTTACGTTCAACACTTTTATTAATAAGTCAAGGTACAAGAAGTATGATAACATAGAAGTTTATGACTAAAAAGTAAAGGTAGTCACTCATGGCAATTTTAGCTGGTATAAGTGAAGATTCAGGCTTAGAGAGTTATGTGATTCACCCTCGCTCTATTAAGCGAGAGTAGTATATAGAGTTCCTACATAGCTCAGAGAGAAGTATAGCAACCAAGAGATCATCCTGTTAGTTGATAACCTATCAGTTCATAAGACTAAGGAGTCTAAGAAAGCTTATGAAGACCTAAACATAACTCCTGTATACAACGTTCCCTACAGCCCTTAATTTAATGGAATAGAATTCTACTGGAGTTAAATAAAGACTCACTACAAGAAGCTTCTGCTGTATCAACTTATGCATGACTTGCCCATCGATACAGTAGACTTGATTCAAAGCAGCTGTAAGAGAGTGAGCGTAGATAAGACAACAATTTGTGCGAGAGAGGGAAGAATGAATATTTATAAATAAGTTTTAGATTTATTCGAATGAATATATTCACATATTAAATTGACCCATAAATGGGTTTGACTTCTCTTTTTTCTCCTCTTCTTATGGCTTGCTTGGGCCCATATTTCTTCTCTTTGTGCCAGCTCCTGCATCTAGTTCATTTCATCTGGCTTTTAAACATCTTTAAAAAGTCTCTTGCTCACTTCATGAATTTTCTGTGACTTTCTCTCTCTATGAACCTTAGCATGCTCTTTCATAAGATATATACCAGTGCCAGATTTTCCTTCAAAGTTGTATGTCAAAGCTTACTTGAAAGATAAAGGATGCTTCTTAAGTTCCTCTAGCCAAGCTGAGCTTATAAGAATGCCTTGCTTCTTCTAGTCTTCAGGAGAAATAGAATATCGTTTCTTATGTGCTTTTTCAATAATTTCTCTGAGATAATCCTCTTTTATTGTACCAAGAACACCAAAGAAGTAGTTCCTCTCTGGGAGTTTATTAGAGAGTTGTTTCTTGGTAGGAAGATAAACTACCACTTCCTCATCTTACATGGCATCCTCATAAAGATTAGTGACTGAAATGTCAGGGTAGTTGGGAATTTCGATTAGTTTAATCTCTTTATTTTTAAAAGCTTTCTTCTCCTCACAAAGTATTGCTTTTAAGAATGAAATTTTGGTACCTTCCCTCGTTGGAAGGAATAAACCAACTGTATAATATGTTAATAGTCATCAAGTTATCTTACCATGTAAAGTTAGTTATCGATAGAGATCTTCTTTACTTCTGAATCTTGATATCATTTCTTGAGCCTCGACTCTTTTCATTTGATCATTGAGTGATTCCATCTTTGTTCCTCTTCCTATTAATGAATTTCAAATTATAACTTATAGACTTCTGGATCCTATTGTTTAAAATCTTACTATTAAATATCGGCATCTTATAGGAGGTCAACCCTGCAAAGATACGTGGAGAAAGTTTACAGAAGCTGTAACAAACTGCAGAGATGAAGCTCCATTTTTATCAATTTAGTTCCATTAAATTAGTACTAAATTTGTTTAAATTTAATTAGTACTGGTACTAAATTCGTTTAATTTCAATTGGTACTAATTTAATAGTACCAAAACTTAATTAGTACCTAGTTTTAAACTAATGAGGTTTTAATGGAAAAGTTCCAATATGGTTCAAAACCTAACTGGTACCAGTACCAACCTCAATTTTTTCTAAGTTGGTACCAAAATTAAAAATATTAAGCATGAATTTAGAAAATTTATAGTTATAAACTTAGTAATAAATATGATGTCTAACGCCTAAGAATCAACCATTGTTGTTGCAGTACCAACTCCTATACAAAGTTACTATAACTAGAGAGGTTATTAGAGCTTTATAATAGAAATTTAAATGTGAATTTAAACATGGCGGCTAACTTAAATCGCAAAGCAGTCTCTCTTGGCAGTGGATAATCTTAGCTAAACTTTGGATAAACTAAGAAGCCAGAGATCATAATACTATTCAAAACCCCAAAACCCCTTAGTGAGGTTTATAAGTGCTTTGATTTGTAGGGTATAGTTGGGGTCTTATTGGGGTTAGTAGAGAAATTAGGCCAATATCCAAAATGAGAAATAGAAATTAGCGAAATTTATGCTCTATTTATGATGAGTAATATTTAGATTTACTGCTTAAGCTTAGGTATGGTACAAGTATTAACATAGACTAAGCCAAACCAGTGTTGAATTATACAGCCATAGCAAGACTCCTACACAAGAGTGCCCCAACCGTTAGGTATTATTGCTTGTTAGCTGTTTAACATTATAACTCAGGCTCTTGAAAACATCCTGCAAGAAAATAAAAGTTCTCACAGGTCCATATTGACTATCTCTGTGACTCTAAGACATTAAAGTATTGGGCTCACTTTCCTCTTGAATAACGAGCTGTCATGTTTCATCGCAAGTTTCCAGACATGCGTATCTCTCCTTAGACTATAGCCAATATTTATAGACGAAATGGTATTACTTTCAAGACTGTCAACAGAGTTAAGAAAGTGATTGATTTTACAGTGCCATTTTATAGCAATAATTTAAACTATATTTATGATTAAATGCAGAGAGCTATTGATAATAACATCAAGTTCATACATGCAGATGAAGCTGTGTTTACGTTCAACACTTTATTAATAAGTCATGGTACAAGAAGTATGATAACATAGAAGTTTATGACTAAAAAGTAAAGGTAGTCACTCATGCAATTTTATCAGGTATAAGTGAAGATTCAGGCTTAGAGAGTTATGTGATTCACCCTTGCTCTATTAAGCGAGAGTAGTATATAGAGTTCCTACATAAGCTCAGAGAGAAGTATAGCAACCAAGAGATCATCCTGTTTGTTGATAACCTATCAGTTCATAAGACTAAGGAGTCTAAGAAAGCTTATGAAGACCTAAACATAACTCCTGTATACAACGTTCCTTACAGCCCTTAATTTAATGGAATAGAATTCTACTGGAGTTAAATAAAGACTCACTACAAGAAGCTTCTGCTGTATCATCTTATGCATGACTTGCCCCTCGATACAGTAGACTTGATTCAAAGCTGCTGTAAGAGAGTGAGCGTAGATAAGACAACAATTTGTGCAAGAAAGGGAAGAATGAATGTTTATAAATAAGTTTTAGATTTAAACGAATGAATATATTCACATATTAAACTGGCCCATAAATGGGTTTGGCTTCTCTTTCTTCTCCTCTTCTTATGGCTTGATTGGGCCCATATTTCTTCTCTTTGTGCCAGCTCCTGCATCTATGTTCATTTCATCTTGCTTTTAAACATCTTTATAAAGTCTCTTGCTCACTTCATGAATTTTCTGTGACTTTCTCTATCTATGAACCTTAGCATGCTCTTTCATGAGATATATACCAGTGCCAGATTTTCCTACAAAGTTATATGTCAAATCTTACTAGAAAGATATGGATGCTTCTTAAGTTCCTCTTGCCAAGCTGAGCTTATTAGAATGCCTTGCTTCTTCTAGTCTTCAGGAGAAATAGAATATCGTTTCTTATGTGCTTCTTCAATAATTTCTCTGAGATAATCCTCTTTTATTGTACCAAGAACACCAAAGAAGAAGTTCCTCTCTGGGAGTTTATTAGAGAGTTGTTTCTTGGTAGGAAGGTAAGCTACCACTTCCTCATCTTACATGGCATCCTCATAAAGATTAGTGACTGAAATCTCAGGGTAGTTTGGAATTTCTATTAGTTTAATGTCTTTATTTTTAAAAGCTTTCTTCTCCTCACAAAGTATTGCTTTTAAGAATGAAATTTTGGTACCTTCCATCGTTGGAAGGAATAAACCAACTGTATAATAGTTTAATAGTCATCAAGTTAACTTACCATGTAAAGTTAGGTATCGATAGAGATCTTCTTTACTTCTGAATCTTGAGATCATTTCTTAAGCCTCGACTCTTTTCATTTGATCATTGAGTGATTCCATCTTTGTTCCTCTTCCTATTAATGAATTTCAAATTATAACTTATAGACTTCTGGATCCTATTGTTTAAAATCTTACTATTAAATATGGGCATCTTATAGGAGGTCAACCCTGCAAGATACGTGGAGAAAGTTTGCAGAAGCTGTAACAAACTGCAGAGATGAAGCTCCATTTTTATCAATTTAGTTCCATTAAATTAGTACTAAATTTGTTTAAATTTAATTAGTACTGGTACTAAATTCGTTTAATTTCAATTGGTACTAATTTAATAGTACCAAAACTTAATTAGTACCTAGTTTTAAACTAATGAGGTTTTAATGGAAAAGTTCCAATATGGTTCAAAACCTAACTGGTACCAGTACCAACCTCAATTTTTTCTAAGTTGGTACCAAAATTAAAAATATTAAGCATGAATTTAGAAAATTTATAGTTATAAACTTAGTATAAAATGATGTCTAACGCCTAAGAATCAACCATCGTTGTTGCAGTACCAACTCCTATACAAAGTTACTATAACTAGAGAGGTTATTAGAGCTTTATAATAGAAATTTAAATTTGATTTAAACATGGCGGCTAACTTAAATCGCAAAGCAGTCTCTCTTGGCAGTGGATAATCTTAGCTAAACTTTGGATAAACTAAGAAGCCAGAGATCATATACATTGAAAAGGAGCCAGAGCTTAAAGCTCTTGAGTTTGAATCAGAGGTGTTTGTTCTAGAAATAAATATAAGGAAGCAGAGAGCAGAGATAAGTATTTAAACGCTAATCGAAGATGTTGAGGAGTTAAAAGAACATCTCCCACTAGAAAAGATTAAAGAATTCTAATGTGATGAATGCTAAAATTTCTTCTCAACTGATTCGAGCTTGAAGAGGCACATCAAAGAGATGCACTCTGGGAGAGCTAAGATATATATTAAGCACGAAAAGGTCGATGGCAGGTATTAGTGCACGACTTGCATGAAGTCTTACACTCACTCAGCTAAAGTTAAAAGACACATGCAAAAACATCATTTAAGTGAGTTTTTTAATGCAAGATAAAGAAACATAAAAACTTATACCAGCCAAGAGAAAGTCCAATACTATAGAGTCTTAAAGAGAGCAGGAAGAGAGACTTCAGAAGCAGAAACGTTTTGAGTCAATGAACCAACCAGCTAATGAATTATATATAGCATGCTTGTAAGAGAGAGCTATGTATATACCTGCATTAAACGCAGTAGATCTCAGTTTTTGCATTGACAACTATTTACATATTGATGTGCCTAACAAGGCAAACTCATAGTAGTTGATGAGTATGCTTATAAAGTATATCCGTTCAAATATCTTATTAGGAACGAGCAGTATCAAAATGAGTTTGCCAATGAATACATAATACTAAGAGAGGCTCATAAAAGGTTATGCAAGAACTTGCTTAAACTCGATGGAGTTATTCTTGGACATGGTTTTATTGCACTACGACTTAAGAAATTTGAAATGACTCTAAGAGATTATCTCTACCATAATAGATACCCAGATGACTTGCATGAGATACTCACGGAAATGACCAAGGGTGTGAAAGAGCTGCATGATCTAGGGTATGTTCATAGAGATTTGAAGCCAGAAAATGTAATGCTAAATCTCTGTCCTTTAGAAATAGTAGTCATTGATTTCAATAGAGCAATAAGGTAAGAAATAGTGACTTTAGCTAAAGTGCTATGCACACCTGGGTACTTCCCAATAAGAGAGAAGTGGACTAATGGCTCTGTTTAGTGAGATGTCTGGGCGGTAGCAGCAATTATTTTAGAGTGCGATATGGAAAGTATGTCGTACTTCGGAACAAAGCAAGAAAAGTAATCAATAAGCATGGCTTGTTAAACATATAAAGCAAGAAGATGTATGCACTTAGATTAAGAAAATGGTTGAGATGATCATAGTAAGAGCTCCAGTATATCCAAGATCATCATTAGAAGATATACTAGAAACATTAAAGAGAGCTAAGTTCAAGAGATACCACAAAGATAAGCAGATAAAATTTGTTTGAATTAAGCACATTAATACTCATTAAATATTCATTAAATTCACATAAAACTTGCGTTTTTTCTACATACCCCAATAAGACCCCAACTATACCATACAAATCAAAGCACTTATAAACCTCACTAAGGGGTTTTGGGGTTTTGATTCTTTGTATGTTATTATCAAAAGCTACTAGGCGTAACCAACCTCTTATTCAATTACACCTATCATTATAAATCCTTCATACACGGGTTTTGGAGCTGATCTCAGATTCAGGTTAGAAAGTTATGATCAATTTTCCCTCAATTGATCACCAAAAAATCCTAAACTTTAAAAAATAAGAATAAAAATATATCATATTTCTGTTTGATTGATTTCGCTGAGTAAAATTAAGCAATTCATAGACTCGAGTTAACGACTATGTTACAAATTGATGTGCATTTTAATAATCTTATCATCATAATTACTGCATTGACATTTACGATAGAATCTCGGCAGTCTTTGCTCAACGCAAAGATCGCAATCCATTCAAAATTGCAAAGGAAAATTAAATAGTAAGATCTATAAAAGTAAATGAATGTTATCATTTTAAAAGTCAACTTTCGGCTGGAGCCATTGCTGTAAAGCACATTAATAACATAACTACTCTTGGTCGTCATATTTTGAGTGTTCATAATCTCGGTTTTAAAAAGCACTTTGCAATGATACCAGTGTTGTTTTGTAGAATTCTATGACAAAGTTTAAAATTAAAACTTTAACTCTGCATATAATGTTTGATGTATTGCGCATAGTGGTTTGATTGCTTAAAAGAATTTTTTTTAGGATAAACTATATGAAAAGACAAAGATAATTTCTAATTTGACTCTCTTAATGTGCTCATGTTATTATTGAAAGTAACTTTATGATAGGCAAGTATTGTTCTTTTAAGTCTGAACTTTTGCTTTTTTAAACATTAATGCTATCAAATTTTATAACACTATCAACAAATAACTATTGTCGTGACAAATTGCATAAATTGATGTGTTTAAATTAAATTTTTGCTTACTCATGAAGTTAGTAATCATAAAATCTATTAAATAAATCAAATCTTTTATCATCATACTTAAAGATTCTAACCGGTTCTTAAGTTTGAGTGCTTTTTTTTCAGTTAGGACCAAATATATCAATATATAAGTTCGAAAAGAATACATCATTCTTTTTATGCTTTTATCAAAAGCTACTATGCATAACAAGCCCCTTATTCAATTTCTCCTATCATTATAAATCTTTCATACAGTGGTTTTGGGGTTGGTCTTAGCTTAAACTTAGAAAGTTATGATCAATTTTCCCTCAATTGATCACCAAAAAATCCTAAACTTTAAAAAATAAGAATAAAAATATATCATATTTCTGTTTGAATGATTTCGCTGAGTAAAATTAAGCAATTCATAGACCCGAGTTAATGACTATGTTACAGTTTGATGTGCATTTTAATAATCTTATCATCATAATTGATGCATTGAAATTTCCGATAGAATCTCAACAGTCTTTGCTCAAAGCAAAGATCGTAATCCATTCAAAATTGCAATGAAAAATTAAATAGTAAGATCTATAATAGTAAATGAATGTTATCATTTTAAGAGTCGACGGTCGGCTGGAGTCATTGCTGTAAAGCTCATTAAAACATAACTACTCTTGGTCGCCATATTTTGAGTGTTCATAATCTCGGTTTTAAAAAGCACTTTGCAATGATATCAACGTTGTTTTGTAGAATTCTTTGACATAGTCTAAAATTAAAACTTTAACTCTGCATATAATGTTTGATGTATTGCATATAGTGGTGTGATTGCTTAAAAGGTTTTTAGGATAAACTATATGAAAAGACATAGATAATTTCTAATTTGACTCTCTTAAGGTGCTCATATTTTTAATTCAAAGAAACTTTTTGATAAGTAGGTAATGTTCTTATAAGTCTGAACTTTTGCATTTTTTTAAACATTAATGCTATCACTTTTTATCAAACTATCAACAATTAACTATCATCATGACTAAGTGCATAAATTTATGAGTTAAAATGTAAATTTTAGTTGACTCTTTAAGTTAGTAAGCATTATTTCATAAAATAAATTAAATCAAACTTAAATATTCTAACCGGTTCTAAGGTTTGAATGCCTTTTTCAGTTAAAACCAAATATATCAATATATAAGTTCGAAAAGAATAACATCATTATATTTATCAACAACTACTATGCGTAACCAACCTCTTATTCAATTACTCCTATCATTTTAAATTTTTCAAACAGGGGTTTTGGGGTTGATCTCAGCTTCAGGTTAGAAAATTATGATCAATTTTCCTTAAATTGATCACCAAAAAATCCTAAACTTTAAAAAATAAGAATAAAAATATATCATATTTCTGTTTGAATGATTTCGCTGAGTAAAATTAAGCAATTCATAGACTCTAGTGAACAACTATGTTACAGTTTGATGTGCATTTTTATAATCTTACCATCATAATTGATGCATTGACATTTACGATAGAATCTCGGCAGTCTTTACTCAACGCAAAGATCGCAATCCATTCAAAATTGCAAAGGAAAATTAAATAGTAAGATCTATAAAAGTAAATGAATGTTATCATTTTAAAAGTCGACTTTCGGCTGGAGCCATTGCTGTAAAGCACATTAATACGTATCTTCTCTTTGATATCATGTTTTAAGTGTTCATAATCTCGGTTTTAAAAAAGCACTTTGCAATGATACCAGTGTTGTTTTGTAGAATTCTATGACAAAGTTTAAAATTAAAACTTTAACTCTGCATATAATGTTTGATGTATTGCGCATAGTGGTTTGATTGCTTAAAAGAATTTTTTTTAGGATAAACTATATGAAAAGACAAAGATAATTTCTAATTTGACTCTCTTAATGTGCTCATGTTATTATTGAAAGTAACTTTATGATAGGCAAGTATTGTTCTTTTAAGTCTGAACTTTTGCTTTTTTAAACATTAATGCTATCAAATTTTATAACACTATCAACAATTAACTATTGTCGAGACAAATTGCATAAATTGATGTGTTTAAATTAAATTTTAGTTTACTCAAGAAGTTAGTAATCATAAAATTTATTAAATAAATCAAATCTATTATAATCAAGCTTAAAGATTCTAACCGGTTCTTAAGTTTGAGTGCTTTTTTTTCAGTTAGGACCAAATATATCAATATATAAGTTTGAAAAGAATAACATCATTCTTTTTATGCATTTATCAAAAGCTACTTGGCATAACAAGCCCCTTATTCAATTTCTCCTATCATTATAAATCCTTCATACACTGTTTTGGGGTTTGTCTTAGCTTAAAGTTAGAAAGTTATGATCAATTTTCCCTCAATTGATCACCAAAAAATCCTAAACTATAAAAAATAAGAATAAAAATATATCATATTTCTGTTTTATTGATTTCGCTGAGTAAAATTAAGCAATTCATAGACTCTAGTGAACAACTATGTTACAGTTTGATGTGCATTTTAATAATCTTATCATCATAATTGATGCATTGACATTTACGATAGATTCTCAACAGTCATTGCTCAACGCAAAGATCGCAATCGATTCAAAATTGCATTGTGAAATTGAAAAGTAAGATCTATAATTGTAAATGAATCATTTAATTTTAAAAGTCGACTTTCGGCTGGAGCCATTGCTGTAAAACGCATTAATACATAACAACTCTTAGTCGTCATATTTTCAGTGTTCATTATCTCGGTTTAAAAAAGCACTTTGCAATGATACCAACGTTGTTTTGTAGAATTTTTTGACATAGTCTAAAATTAAAACTTTAACTCTGCATATAATGTTTGATGTATTGCATATAGTGGTGTGATTGCTTAAAAGGTTTTTAGGATAAACTATATGAAAAGACATAGATAATTTCTAATTTGACTCTCTTAAGGTGCTCATATTTTAATTCAAAGAAACTTTTTGATAAGTAGGTAATGTTCTTATAAGTCTGAACTTTTGCATTTTTTTAAACATTAATGCTATCACTTTTTATCAAACTATCAACAATTAACTATCATCATGACTAAGTGCATAAATTTATGTGTTAAAATGTAAATTTTAGTTGACTCTTTAAGTTATTAAGCATTATTTCATAAAATTAATCAAATCAAACTTAAAGATTCTAACCGGTTCTTAAGTTTGAATGCTTATTTTAGTTATGAACCAAATATATCAATATATAAGTTCGAAAAGAATAACATCATTCATTTTATGTTATTATCAAAAGCTACTAGGCGTAACCAACCATTATTCAATTACTCCTATCATTATAAATCCTTCATACATTGTTTTGGGGTTTGTCTTAGCTTAAAGTTAGAAAGTTATGATCAATTTTCCCTCAATTGATCACCAAAAAATCCTAAACTTTAAAAAATAAGAATAAAAATATATCATATTTCTGTTTGATTGATTTCGCTGAGAAAAATTAAGCAATTCATAGACCCGAGTTAATGACTATGTTACAGTTTGATGTGCATTTTAATAATCTTATCATCATAATTGATGCATTGAAATTTCCGATAGAATCTCAACAGTCTTTGCTCAAAGCAAAGATCGTAATCCATTCAAAATTGCAATGAAAAATTAAATAGTAAGATCTATAATAGTAAATGAATGTTATCATTTTAAGAGTCGACGGTCGGCTGGAGTCATTGCTGTAAAGCTCATTAAAACATAACTACTCTTGGTCGCCATATTTTGAGTGTTCATAATCTCGGTTTTAAAAAGCACTTTGCAATGATATCAACGTTGTTTTGTAGAATTCTTTGACAAAGTTTAAAATTAAAACTTTAACTCTGCATATAATGTTTGATGTATTGCGCATAGTGGTTTGATTGCTTAAAAGAATTTTTTTTAGGATAAACTATATGAAAAGACAAAGATAATTTCTAATTTGACTCTCTTAATGTGCTCATGTTATTATTGAAAGTAACTTTATGATAGGCAAGTATTGTTCTTTTAAGTCTGAACTTTTGCTTTTTTAAACATTAATGCTATCAAATTTTATAACACTATCACAAATAACTATTGTCGTGACAAATTGCATAAATTGATGTGTTTAAATTAAATTTTTGCTTACTCATGAAGTTAGTAATCATAAAATCTATTAAATAAATCAAATCTTTTATCATCATACTTAAAGATTCTAACCGGTTCTTAAGTTTGAGTGCTTTTTTTTCAGTTAGGACCAAATATATCAATATATAAGTTCGAAAAGAATAACATCATTCTTTTTATGCTTTTATCAAAAGCTACTATGCATAACAAGCCCCTTATTCAATTTCTCCTATCATTATAAATCTTTCATACAGTGGTTTTAGGGTTGGTC